>BPLQ01007557.1:0-27637 GCA_021605075.1 Caerostris darwini
ATTCATGTTATATGATCATAAAAAAATTGAAATCTGTCAACTAAGTTAAATTTATGTAGCTTTTCAAATGGTTTGAAACTAGTACCCTAATTCGTATGTACTCTACAAAATGGAAAATTGTTTATAATGTGTGTTATATTTTATTTAGTTTTCAATATTTTCTTTTCCAAAAAAGTGTAAAGTATGGAAAAAATTTTTACTTAATGTAAAAATTTGCTAGGAAACAGTATTTTAAAACATTACTGATTTAATTTATTTAATTAGATTTGTTCTGGGTGAAATTTTTTTTTTCCTCGCATACGCATGAACCGTAATTCCCCTCTAATATGTCTGTAGAGCGTTGGACGTAGTGCTGACAACCCTACCCCGTAAAAAAAAAACATCTCCTGTGCCGAAATCTGCTAGTAGGCAGACGGCCTTATCTCACCATGGGGCTGTTGCGCCACAGATGATGATGATATATCTCCGGAATTGAACCCATTTGATATGTTTTAGAGATTTCTACATTTAACCCACCCGGCAGCCCCCTTTGATTAATATTATTTTTAGCGAGCTGATCGCCAATTGGCTGGCGCTCTGGCCTTTGGTACCACAGGTTTCAGGTTCGAATCCTGGCGGTGGCATGTTGGTGGTTCGAAATTCACGTTAAACTGTAGGATGTCTAAATACCCTAAAGTGTGAAAAAAATGACCAGACAAATGTAGAGTGACAAAACAAACCAATTGTACCAACGTTTTGGGCCGAGTGACTGGCGCTCGGTGCTACAGGTTTCAGGTTCGAGTACCGGTGGTGCCGTGGATGTTAATAGTGGTTCGGAATCCACTTTACACAGTAGATCCCTGTCTAATACGACTGTAGAGCGTTGGACTGGCAAGCTTACCCCTTAAAAGAAAAGGAAGCATCTCCTGTCTAGAAATCTGCCAGCAGGCAGACGGCCTTGGTCCACCATGGGGCTGTTGCAAAACAACCTTTTTGCAAAACCAATTCAGCTATTTGAAAATCAAATTCACCTTTTTGCAAATCAATTTCCCTTTTTTGCTTTTCAAATTCACTCTCTCAAAACTAGAGTTTAATTCGTTTGTTAGTATTTGTACATTTGTATGCTTATAAAGTATATGCATATGTGCTTCTAAATATGTATTTCTGTATTGGTAAATTGGTTTGGGTAAAAATGCTTAAATATGCAAGAGGGTTTTCAGCACTACTATTTTTTTTTTTTTTTTTTTTTTTTCCAGTAAGCATGATTATGTCTGCACACTCACTTTTTCAGCACTATTATGTGTGTGTTAAATATACATTTTAACTTATGTGCACATTCAGTTAAAATGTATATATATTTACACATGAATGCAAATGAATTGGTTTAAGTATATATATATATATATATATTCATTTTCAAAAATTCTTAAAAGATATTGATTTAGTATTCCCTATTAAAAAAATGTAGGTACTGTATAAAAAAAAAATCAAATTTTTATTTTATACAATATGCTATTTGTGAAAATTTTCCAACGAAATGGTATAACAAAAAAAATCAAATTTTTATTTTTTTATACAATATGTTATTTAGAAAGCATAAAAAGATATTTATCGTTGAAAGTAATTTTTATCTAAAATATTTTATTTACAGTTATCAATCACCATAATTATGACTATAAATATGTTAATTTCCAAAAATAATTTGTTGTTTTTCAATATAATAGTTTTAATAAGCTTTAAAATGACACTAATAAATTAAATGAGAAAATAAGTAGTTTGTTTGTCAAACAAAAAATAATTCAAAAACTTTAAAATTTACTCTACAATGAACCTTTCATACATGAAATAAAACTGTGATTATGTCATAATGTAATACAGTATTTTTAAACTCAGAGATGCAACTTATTTCTCATAGATATAAATAAGGAATATTAAAAAAAAAAAAAAAAAAATTTAAAAACGATGTGGAAGAACATTTTTAAGTAATACAAACTTTAATTATCAATTTCAAAATGATTGTTATTACTCTGAAGATTTTGATATATTTTATAAGATAAGATATTATAACTAAAATTTATTATTTAACTACCATCAAAACACAATAAATAAAAAAAATTTAACATTTGATTATATATCACCTGCAACTCTTAAAAATACTATCCATTTCATTTATGACATTTTTAATTTTTACAGTAAAAAATTTTTAATTATAGAAACACATGGTTTTCTTGTAACTAATAATGATTCATTCATTTACATATTTGTATTCTGAATTCATTCATATTGAATTAGCAATTATGATTCATACACTAATAAAGAATGAATGAACAAAATGAAATGATCAGTTATTACTCTACGATTCTGATTTCTTTTATAAAATATTTATAAGATATAACTAAAATTTATTATTTGGCTATCATTAAAATACAATAAATAAAAAATATTCATATTTGATTCTATATCACCTGCAACTCTTAAAAAGACTACAATGTCATTTGTGACATTTTTAATTTTTAAAGTAAAAAATTGTTATTCATTAATTATAGAAACGCATCGTTTTCTTGTAACAAATAATGATTCATTCATTAACATATCTGTATTCTGAATTCATTCATATTGAATTAGCAATTATGATTCATACAACAATAAAAAATGAGTTCATTCTCATACAAAATAAATCAATCAAAACATCATAGATACTATGAAAAAGGAGGCAAGCATTTTTTTCTTTCTCTTTCATGTTTAAATTAGTGCAAGAATAAAATTTTCAGAATTTTTCTTACAACACAAAATACTTTAATCAGAATGAATAACTTGAAGTGTGTATATAGTAAAAAAAGAATATGTTCCGAGTGAATAAGAACAAATCATTGCATTAAGCCTCCAAATTAAAATCTAAATTCAAGTTTTCATAGGATAATTTAACAAAATTTGTTTGGTTGTGAAAATGTGTTTTCAAATTAAGATTTCTTTAAATTTGCAATTTTTTTTTTACATTTCTTTATAGAAACTGAGCAGTTTTTACAAGAAATAGCCAATAGCCATAGAAGAAGTGGTATAAAATATTGATTTATATTAATAAACATTAAATAATTAAGAAAATAATAGTGTCATTTTAAGTATTTTTCAATACTCCTATTTTTATAAAATGATTTTTAATTATATCAACTCTTATTAAAATAAAATGTATTAAAATATTATATTTTTATTGATAATTAAATGCACGAAATTGTTAGATTGATATGATTAGTTTTAAAATTGTATTCAACTTAAAAATTGAAAGGTAGCTACATAATGTTAGTGGTTTTCACGCATGCATGTTTTAGTAACATCACAGTTTGCTACAAATGGATTTAACTGCACATGATAAATCAGGCTATTGGATAGATGTTACTACTTGTTCAATGTTCTTGAAATCAGATGCATGAGTTAAATGTATTTGGTATTTTTCCTTATTTGTTCATCAGTCTTTCATAATTATTATTTGGCAAGATACAAGTGTCCCTTCTGAAAGGACACTAAGTACCAGTGTTTGCATATAATCTTTGTTACAGCAGAGATGTTTTATTAAGATAAAATAAAAATAAAAATTAATTTTGTTTTTCACATCACTATGAAATTATTTTATTGAAATATTCGATATTTCTATGCACTTAAAATTCTGTAGTATTTATGTGATCTATAATTTATTATATAATGATGTTTTTATTTTCTCATATACATAATTTACAATATATAAAGTAAACAAAAAGAAAGTTTTTAGATTGATTTTATTTAAAAGGTAATTTCCTAAGGGTGAAAAGTTTGAAACTAATAAAAATGAAAGTGACCTTCTGCATAACATTCTTAAACAACTTAATTTTTTTTAAAGTTTAGTATCTAAAAGGGATTTATTTTACCATATTTAGTCTAAGTAAAAGTCATTATAAATTTAATTTTACCCACACTCCTATTTCTGTATAACAATTCTCTATTTGTTTTACAGAAATCTAATTATTTTGTGTTTTAAAAAAATGTATATATATATATTGCAATCTCATTAAAACATCAATGATCTTTCTATTTAACAAGATTGCATATACAGCTTAACATTCTTTTTATGTTATTTAGCAATTTATTCTCATGTATTTTCATTGAAGAAATATATTTCATATACTTTTTATTTTTAAAATATTAGACCTTTAGATATTGATAACCTTAATTCACTGCCTTTTTTCCTTTTTAATAAGACCAATAATTATTTCCCACTCCCATATATTTTTAAGTATTTAAATTTTTTTATTTTGACTATTTTATTGTGCAACAAAAAAGTTGAAACTGTATAGGAAAAATTATATGAATGCTCCTAATTATTTATCACTAAATGAAGTCTAACCAAGATATTTTGCAATGAGAAAGAAAAGATACATTTTTTTGAAAAAATGAATTAATTTTTTATAGAAGAAAACAAACTAAAAGGTCAAGTGAACTATAATAGTCATAACTCATACCAGAAAATATTCATTAAAAACTATTTTCAAAACCTTTAGTTGCTGGGAGGCTTAAGCACTCCCATTTTGTTTTACAATACGAAAACAAGTTCCTTATTCTAAATTATATATTTGTGTAAAACTGATATATTGTAATATCACAATATTAGTTTCATGATTTATCAATTTTAGAAATTTAAACATTATTAAGTCTTAGCAAACAATGGCATCTATTGAGAGAAGATATAGTTCACTTCCTTTGAAGTCCTTCTTAACAGCTCAGTGATATGATATTCTGCAGCCATTTATATTACCCTTTGTCATCTCATTATACATCAAAACATTACCACAACTTGTATGTCTCTGCACTGCCTCATTGCTTTTGATATTCTTACTGGTCCAGATGAGCCCCCAGATCTCACAGCATTTATAAATATATGGCAAGAAAGGGACATATGAACAGCAGCCAGATTTTGAAACCTTAAAATGTCAGCAGCAACAATGGACAAATACCGAAAGAATATATAAGAGCTGAAGATCATAAATCTTATTTATCCCTTATACAATGTACACAAGGATACATTGCCACAGGAGAGTTTTCCCAATTACTAATTAGATCATTCAACAAGCAATTTCTATTCATTAATTAATACTGCAACTTTGAATTTTTAATCATTTCGTTAACCGTATTTGAGAATTACAAGAAAACAACATAATTTATAAAAAAAGGGAAACAATTTATTAAAAGAAAATAACTCTTGTGACAAACAATATTTTCATTAATTAAATGTTAAAATCTTCATTGGTCGCTAAATTTTCTAAATTCAACACGTCATATTTTATCCTACAATTGGCATATTGAACTAATGCTGTTATGAGTGGTATTACTGACTCATCCATCTCTTCCAAGTCACTTTCCACATTTTCATTATGAATACGACGTGCCTCGCAAGCACTTATAATCTTACTTAAAGCTTTGCGAAGACAATCTTCTTGATTAGGCCAGTATTTTTCCATCACTGACAACCAATAGCAGTCACTCTTTTCAGCCATCAAGAAATCTTCATATGGCCATTGTGATGATAGACTTTTAACAACTCTTTTCTTATATTCATCTCCTCCAATAAACCCTTCTTCTCTCTGTTTCTGCCTTTTTAAGAAATCCATCCACCCTATAATGAAAAAAATAAGTTGCACAAATATTTTACATAAATATAAAAATAAGTTTATATTACAACAGAAATTGTTAGGAACAATATTAGAATCTATGTCAACTGCTAGAGAAAATTGAGCATGATTAAATGTTTCGATAACAGTATTGAAAAATGTGTGTATATTATCATCAAAATGCGATGTATATATAAAGAATTAAAAGACAAATTCAAGTTTCAATAGGAGATAGGGTATGGCATAAAGTTAAATTTGTTACACAGTAATCATCTCAAAATGTTCCCTAATTTTATTCAACAAAAAAACAATTTAATTTCTTATTACTTATGTAATGAATTCAAGAAATCCACAAAAAGTAAATGTAAAAGAATTAAACATGGTCAATGGTCAATTAAAATTGGCAAGAGTCTGAGACACAGGTTTAATTTCAACAGTTCCAGGATTAAAAGCAGATATATATGCAAATAGTAGCAATGAATTATAGTATAATATAGATGCTACTTTTTCTTTTTAAATAATTCATTTTTAAGACAAGTGTGGAGTAATTTTATGTTTATTTCAAGTTCATGAGTAAATTTTTCCCAAGTAAACATTTTACTAACTTAGTTTTTCCAACTAAAAAATGTTCGATTATTTATGTCTTTGAACAAATAAGCATCATCATTTTAATTCTGATATCTCAAAAATATTTACATCCACACAAAAACATTCAAATATGATCATAATTAAATCCCCCCCCCCAGGAATATAATTTACTTTTGTCAATTGATCAGTAGTGTAGAACAGTCCCTTTTCAATCATTATTAGAAATGCTAATCTCAAATAACAATTTTCAGTAAACTTTCCTGCAGATTAATAGCGGATTTCAATTGTATCCTCCTGGAATGCAACAAGTAGAAAAGATAGTTGCTGCTTTACCAGCAATCAAAGTAAGTATTGAGAGACTTTCTTTAGCACTAAGATTTAAGCAAAGATCAACAATGATAGAAGATCTTAAAAAAACTAATTTAATTTTAAAAACAAATATAAATTTGATGTATAACAAATGTAGCATCTTTGTGATTAAAACATACAATTTTCTTTTGCTTATCTTAGGATATTTGATAATAGCCAGGTACCTATAAATTTAATACTTTTTTTGGAAATAAATATTATTCATGAGTAAACTTGATAAACAAAGATATCATTAAAGTTAATGCAAATGCTACACCTTTGAAGTTGTAAAAAATGCTTTGTTAATGCAAAAACTGTTTTTATAGATATGAATCAGGGAACATTGCAATTGCTGACATTATATATATATATATTATAAGCTAAATATGTCTGATATATGTAACAGTATTAAATTAACAAGTACTGAAGTATTCATTCTAGAATAACTTAATTCCAAGTAAAAGAAAGCTACACATTTTTAAATTGCTATATTTGTAGTATAATAAATCTTTTGTTTTTAATAGAATAACTTTTATAAGATCTACTTTTACTTAATAAACTAAAATAGCTTTTTATAAGGCTCATTGCCGAGAAAAGTCAATCAACACTTGGTTTGCCGATAAAGCAGAAACTATCATAACTACTGGTTTATTATTGAAAAATACAATTGAACTGCCTCCAGAGCATTTAATTTTCAGAATTTTAGAAAAATTATTTTTATAAAAGAATTAGAGATTTAAAACCAATTCTTTAAAAAAGCTTAACTGCATACTTCTGCTTGCTATAATTCCATAAAAAAAGAAAACTTTTAACTAAGAAAATCCAGTTATTCCACATAATATAGTATGGTTTATTACATATAATATTCTTCAAATTTTAATAAAAGTAATAAAGAAAATTTTTAAGTCTAGATAAATCTTGCAGAAATGTTTACATACAATTTATATTTGAATTAAATGCATCTACTTCACATTAATTTTCTATTTTTATTAATTGATTTTTTATTTTTAATGGATCAGTAAAAAGTAAATGCATTTTACTAATGCATAAAGAATAAAACCATCTGCTTAGAATACTTGAAATATATTTCTCTGGTGCTTATTTATATAATTAGAATACCTCCATGGATAAATTATTCAAAATTTGTAAATGAATTTTCACTTTAAAAAAAATGTTAGATTATTTAAAGAAATTAATGCAAAAGTTTTAAGATTCAAATATTCTGTTATAAAACACAATAGTAAAATAAATAATAAATTGACATTAGTGAGGCAAACAAAGTTACCAAATGAAACAAATTATCACTGTAAATAAATATAAATCCCAGATAATGGGTAGCAAAACAGAGGCGGATCACAAGAAAACTATGGATCATGTGCAAGTTCAAAAAGTCATTTGATCAGCCAGGAATAATATAAAGAAGCCCAATATCAAAAGAAATTCTAATATATCTAAAAAGCCTAATATCAGATAAATTGTACTATCAAAAAAGGTAAGGAGAAAATTCTTAAGTAGTATAAAGAATCTATATGTTATCTACCTGAATCATAAAAATTATTTAACAGTTATGTATTTTTTAATGAAAGCGCATATAAAATTTAGAACTTGTGGTTCAAATGAATGGTTTCGATAAATTTATAATAGAATTTATTCCATACATTAATTATATCAAAAGACAAGTTTTGGCAGAAGGATACATATCATCTGCCTAGAATAGGCAAGTTCAAATTCATTTGGTGGCATCAAGGTTTATTTAATGTATATTGACATTTTAAACAAAAAAAAATTTTAATAATTAATAGAAAATTTCATTCTTCAGAGAGACTAAATTCTTTCAAGATAACTTTATTTCTAAAAATTACGGTTGTGGTTCCTTTACAATAAAAAAAAGTTATTTAAATTGTATCCTCCCGCATTGAAATTTAATCCAAAAGAGCATATTCGCCAAAAAACATACTGAAAGAACATATTGAACCAGTTTTTGGAAACATAAGATTTCTTGGTTCTTACGTATTAACGCCAGCGCAGCAGAAGTTGCGCCAATAAAGAGCTGCCAATGCACCAAAATAGAGACTGTTTTGAATCTATGTTACACTCTATATCGGCCCATTTTCCACCGAAACCCGATTGACTACTTTGTTTTTAAATAAAGTGTTTTGAAATTTGAAAGTGTTTTGATTTTAAATAAAGTGTTTTATATATTTTATGATTTGTTATAAAAATTTTAAATGTAGATTGGCGGCACTTAAAAACCGTCAAACCTGTAGCTGCGGTGGCGTAAATACGCAACTACTGAAAGAACATATTGAACCAGTTTTTGGAAATACAAGATTTCCTTAAAGTACCTGGCTTTTTAACAAAATAGGTCCAGATTTTATTTTTAATATGTTACAGCGCAATTAAATGGTGTTCTCAAAGCTCGTAGATATTCAATCAAATACTAAAACATTTTTAACAAGCAGCTGAAAATTTTTAACAAAACTTTTTCTTAAATGTAAACTTTTGGAAGTTGCATTCATTCTATCGTGTATCATTGTATTTAAAACCAATGTGACCTAAATAACTAAAAATAAATTAAATAGATTAATTAGTAATAACTGTCGGATAATAAAATTAACTTTTTTATTGTGATTAATATAAAATGCGTTCCAAGTTTAATTGTTTCAAAACAATAAATATATTTTCAAAATTTTGTTAGGTACCTTTCTTATTCAACTTGATTTGACTAGCTTTATGCTCGTAGAAGCTGCATCTTATATAATAATTTGTTTACATGTCACATCTATACAAAAATTGTGCTGCGCTACGAGAGAGATTCATGACAGGTTGTTTACATTTCCCTACTCTGTAAATCACTTCGTATGTCTCTGACAGCGCCATCTGTCAACAAAAATTATAAGCAATCTAAATGAAAACTTGCTAAGAAATTTAATTATTATTCATTTTCATTTTTAATTTAAATTTAGTGTTTTAAAAGTAAAACAGGAGCATTATTTAAGTCTTTCACAAAAATTTCGTATGCACATTTTGATGAAACTTTAAAATAATTATGATTCGATGTTAGTTGTGCCAGTAACAATTATGGTCCTCCATGGGCCTGAATGGCCGAGTATCAGCGCTCTGGCCCTTGGTGCCACAGGTTTCGGGTTCGAGTCCCGGCGGTGCCATGGACGTTTGGAATCCACTTTAAGCCGTAGGTCCCAGTCTCTTATGACTGTAAGAGCGTTACGGAGCAGAAGTCAGACTTCTACCTACGGGTGCTCCATCAGAACAGAAGCTGCGTCCCTCTTCCTTCTTTCCATAAGGGATACGATAACAACAACAGCAAATTATGGCCCTGGCATATATTTTTTATCATAAGATTTTTCTAAGGTTTTGGAGGGAATCGATACAATGCATTATTTTAATATAAAAAATAAAGTTAATTTTTTAAGTACTTCTTTCACTAAATATAAATTCTTGAATGTTTTTATTAAGTTAATAAAAACTTTAAATTTTTTTGTTTGTTTAATATCCATTACTTTCGTGATTTATTTTTTGGTTATATGCAATATTATATCACCCAAATTAAAGGGATTTCTTCGCCACCACACCTTGGAAAAAAAAAAGTTTGACACTTTTAGCGGCGGTCTCTCGACCATAGAAGGGAAAGTTTTGGGGAATACTCATATTAGAAAGGGAAAAAATTGCGAACAGGCTGTCTTGTCCATTCATCACGCTCTTTACTTATCTCGCTGTCCCTGTGTGAGCCGCTTCTCACTGTAAGAAATTTTTTTTTCCCTAATGCAACTGGCAAACATTTAGACATGGACGTCTTGGATGCCTTAAGACAAGAGCTGCATAGACGTTACTCACTTTGCATTACCCAGGGGGTGCATGTAACTTGAAGATATGCTACGGACGCGGAGTAACAATGCCCCCGCAACGCTCTACGATCCTATTATGACCGGGACCTACGGTTTAAAGTGGATTCCGAACCACTACAAACATCCATGGCACCGCCGGGATTCGAACCCGAAATCTGTGGTACCGAGTGCCAGAGCGCTAGCCACTCGGCCATTCAGGCCCCCCAGTGTAAAAAGTACTTTCACCAATTTTGACCAAAATGTATCAAAAACTTCGTAGACATACTGGGTAATAAATACGTAATATCCAATTAAAGTATTAACTTTATTCTAAAAATACTTTTAAAAAAAATTGGATTTTTTTATTTTATTTTATTTATTATTATTTTTTACATTTAAAAAAAAGGTCCATTTTTTAAAATTTTTTTTTTTACTTTATTGGGGCTTATTTACGTATGCAAATGTGGCAACATCATTTGATTCTATCTAGTCTTTAACAGTCGATTTTTATCAACTTGATAGTTAAATGGATTAAACAGACAAAAAGCTGATCTTATTATTATTTTTTTTTCTAATGCAGCTGACAAACACTTAGACAGTTGTCTTGGATGCCTTAAGGCAAGCGCTGCACAGATGTTACTCTCTTTGCATTACCCAGGGGGGCGCGTGTAACTTGATGGTAAGCCACGGAACGCGGAGTAACAATGCCCCTGCAACGCTCTACGATCCTCTTAGACCTACGGTTTAAAGTGGATTCCGAACCACTACAAACATTCATGGCATCTCCGGGACTCGAACCCGATACCTCTGGTACCAAGCGCCAGAGCTCTAGCCACTCAGCCATCCAGACAGTTTGGTCCTGGATGCTGCACAGACGTTACTCTCTTTGCATTACCCAGGGGGGCCGTGTAATGCCTTGATGGTAAGCCACGGAACGCGGAGTAACAATGCCCCCGCAACGCTCTACGATCCTCTTAGACCTACGGTTTAAAGTGGATTCCGAACCACTACAAACATTCATGGCATCTCCGGGACTCGAACCCGATACCTCTGGTAACAAGCGCCAGAGCTCTAGCCACTCAGCCATCAGGACCCCTTTTAGACAGTTTGGTCTTGGAGGCCTTAAGGCAAGCGCTGCACAGACGTTACTCACTTTGCATTTCCCAGGGATCGCGTGTAACTTGAAGATAAGCCACGGACGCGGAGTAACAATGCCCCCGCAACGCTCTACGATCCTATTAGATAGGGACCTACGGCTTAAAGTGGATTCCAAACCACTACAAACATCCATGGCACCGCCGGAACTCGAACCCGAAGCCTGTGGTACCGAGCGGCAGAGACTTGATAGTTAAATGGATTAAACACACAAAAAGCAGATCTGATTTAACGGAAACTTCTCAGCTTAGCGCACCTTTTAATACTAGACCTTAGGAAGCGAAAATATTCCAGTCAAGCCTCCAATCAAATAGCAGTATTTTGATCAATTTGGATAGAAGGATTATACTTACCACTATTCGTCTTTAAATTAATTTTTAAAAAAAAATTGTTCTTAGGCTCTTTCTTTTGTATTATCGAGTATTTTATTTTCAATTATAGAATAAATTGAGGCGAGCGACAAATAGTAGAGGATTGAAAGACTCAATTTCATGACGAAGAGAAAAAAAAAAGGATAGGTGATTATATAAAACTATTTGCTGTTATTACACTAAAATTTTTTTTCATTCGCTCTTAAAAAGAGTCATTCATTTAAGAATCATATTAAAAACTGTTAATTTCATTTTTCTGTTAATTCCTGTAAAAAATTATTAAAAAATTTGTAATGCCACTTCCTACTTTTTTTTCACTCTGTTGCAGAAAGTCCTTTATAAATAATTTTCATTCATTTTTTTAAGTTTATCTAGCGACATCTACTGGTAGATAGATACATGCAACTTAAATCTAAGAGAAAACTAAAATTAATTAAATTTAATTACTGAATTAATATTTGAAAGAACTGCATTAACATCCAGTGTCATCCACTACAAGTTCAAAAGAGATGTATTTGAACTTGAGTGGATGAATAAAAAGTATTTTATGAACGATTGAATATTTGAACAAGATATATATAGGGAGACTGTGAGCTAATAGAAGGAATTGAAAAAAAAATTATCTTAAAAATTGCAAAATGCATATAAAAAACGCATAATTTATATTAAGTTAGTCAGAATTTCTGTTCAGTAGAACAGAATTTTTCTTAATAAATTAAATTTGTATATGAATAATGTAAATGTTTCTCGATCAATATTTATCATTTTAACTTTTTGTCTAAGAAAATATTTCTTGTATATTGAACTGTATTAACAGTTTAAATATCAAAATAAGTAATTAGAGCAAAAGTTATTATTTACATGTCTTTATTTAATTTATTTAATACATCACCTTCACACTTAACTACCATGGAATATTTATTAAGGTAGAAAAATACAAGTTTAAAATGATATTCATTTTAATTATTTTTATTGAGTTCCATATGAAAAAATTATATGTAACAGTAATTAAATACGTATTTGCTCTAATACAAAATCAAAATTAATTATATCCTTAATTACAGTATTCTTATGATCATTAAGGATATTGAAAAATTCTTAAGAAATGTATTTAATGAAATCTTTTAAGTTGACGAAGGTTAAAAGCAATTTTTACATGTATGTTTGATTCTACATTTCTCATTTAACATTTATAATTTTTAGTTTGTCAGATGGTAATGATTTGGAATGTTTCAAGTTTTATTAAAATTAAAATCTGCATTAAAACCCCAAATAGATCAAACATAAGTGATAAGAGGTCCGAGTACAACTGCGTATAAAAGAATTTTTTTTTCTAATGCAGCTGATAAATACCATAAGCTGGTCTTTATGCCATAAGCAAAGTCTGCACCGACGTTACTCTCTTAACACTATCCAGGAGGGTGCGTGTAGCTTGAAGATAAGCTACGGACGCGGAGTAACACTACCCCCGCAATGCTCTACGATCCTATTAGACCGGAACCGACGGTTTAAAGGAATTCCGAACAACTACAAATATCCATGGCACCCGAAACTTGTGATACCGAGCGCCAAAGCGCTAGCTACTCGACCATCAGGCCCTATCAAGCTAGTTTAATTTCTCATCTCATCAGGAGTGACTATTAAACCCTTTGCACTCGAGGGCTCCGGAACGGAGCCATTTAAAATTGTCTTCAAGCTCGAGGGCTCTGCTACGGAGACAATGCAAATAACACTATAAATAATGCGTTTCTTTTAATGCGTATATTAAACTTATTACATGTGAATAAGATCCTTTCACTAAAATCGCTTCGAATTGCTGGTAATACGAATGAAAAAAAACTTTGAGTGCAAAGAGTTAATTAGAACATAAATTTTAATGAGATAATTGAGATATTTTTGTTTTGTGTGAACACTGTACTTTTGAAAGTAAGATGTTGATCGGAAAAGATCAAAATATTTAGTACTTTTCATCGAAGGAAGAACTGAGTTCTTCTAGATTAATAATAGGTTTTGTATTTATGGTCTCAAAAGAAAAAGAAAAAAAAGAGTCCTTCAGTTTTTTTTTTCAACATTAAATGAAATTTTCCGTTTGTCAAACCAGTTGTCAAGTATTTTTAAATGATTTGTAAGGACATGAGCAAGAAACTTGCGATTTTCATTTATTCAGAAAATAACTTCATTAATAGCAAAAAAAAATAGTAAGGAGCTTATTTACATATATTTCGGATACCCCTACAAATCTTATATATAAGTGTAGAGATTGGTTTAGTTTGTCGATATAAGGTCATCTCCTTCACACGAGGGGGAAAGCATACCGGGACCTATAGTTTAAAGTGAATTCCGAACCACCCACAAGCATCCATGCCACCGCCAGTATTCGAACTTGAAGCTATGTAGAAACCAAAGACCGGAGCGCTAGCCACTTGCCCACCATGTCGCAGAGAAGAGATGCCGACTTGCTGAAGCGCTACCATCTATCATTCCATTTAAAAATACATACCAGTTATAGGCAAAAATAAAAATTTCAAGTTTCTAATTATTGAAATCGAGTCGGTTCACTGAAAAGCTCGAACAACTTAGCGTAGATAATGACTTAAGAGTTAAATATAGAATATTAAACTTAGTTAATTCATCATAAAATACATATAGAATATTAAATAGTATCATAATGGTACATGGGAAGGAATGTAAATGATTTTTCATTCATAAAATCGTTTCTTACCTTTCAAATTGAATACTGAACCTCAAATATCAGCAGATCTTCAGTTTTCCAAATTATTCCCGAATTATTTCATGAAATATAATCAAGGTATAACTGGAAAAAAGTTTTAGCAGCTTAAATAAAAAAAAAAAAATCAATGTGCAAATCACAAAAAAGCACATGAATTTTCAAAATATAACCTAGACGTAAAATTACATGCTTTTGACGGTTCAAGTTAAGATGCAGAGAAAAAGTGAGGAGCCCAATCCTGCGCCGATCAACCAATATGCAGACAGTTGCTTGTGATGTTATAAACTTATCCAAACGAACTACGTAAAATAAACTGCTATTCAAATAAATTCTAAGGAAAATATAACATTTTAATTCGAAAATACAATTTACAGACTGATATGATTACAGCGTTGAAACTGTATTGTTGTTGTAGTCTTATCTCATGGAAGGAGGGTAGAGGGATGCAGCTTCTGTTCTGATGGAGCACCTGTAGGTAGAAGTCTGACTCCGTCATAAGAGACCGGGATCTACTGCTTAAAGTGGATTCCGAACCACTACAAACATCCATGGCACCGTCGGGACTCGAACCCGAACCCTGTGCCACCGAGCGCTAGGCATTCGGATATCCAGGCCCTAAAACCGTATTCAATTTTAAAAAGAAAAATAACAACCATATAACGTTTACATGATTTCAAGCATGTGACGTCACAATTTGCTAATTTTTTATTAGTCTTTTTAAAAGGGTCTTCCACAGGATTCAACATGGGGTTACCCACATGTAATTACGATTGAACTGAAGTGCAGCTTGAAGGAGAAAGTTAAATGTTTTTTCGATTTAGCCTAAATCAGGATTACCCACATGTAATTAACGATTGAACTGAAGTGCAGCTCGAAGGAGAAAGTTAAATGTTTTTTCGATTTAGCCTAAATCAAGATTACACTGATTCATCGCCACATATGTAATTACCAACGCCAAGCTTTTCATTCATGATTTTGATACTCACACACGACAACAAACACAAACTAGAGCCTCAAAAGGATTAGAAAGCTGAAATCGTTAACTCGATAATGGATGCAATGAAACCTGATTGATTAAAAAACATTTAGATTCAAAATAATGATCGACATTTTTTTTAAGTTTATTGCGTTGAATTGTAAACGTTAAATACTCAAACATGGACTGAAAAAAGGGACATTTTCTTTATTGATAGCGCAAAATTAAAAAAAATTCTTAACATGGACAATTTTTGTTTATTTATTATAATTAAAAAAGTTTAGCATGTTACTTTTAATAAATACGATACTGATTTGAGTTCTATATCATAATAATTATTTTGTTTTGTTATTATAATATTGTTTTAGAATTCATTTTAAAATAAAAAAAACTATTTTATGAACAAAAATTAATTTTAATCATTGTAAATCGCTAAACATTTGAAAATTATACAAGTAGTCACTTTGCAACTGCTCGCAAGTATAAGTATTGAATTGTTCGAAATTCAGCTATAGAAATAACATGTAGGAATGAAAAAAATAATTTATTAAATTAAAATGGATATATTTCTAAATGAACTAGATAAAAATGCATTTTAAATTATAGTAGGCGCTATTTTTTTCCCGGCACATTCGGGACTACGGCTGTGCGATATTAATGATTTTGTGTAAGCGATATCTATCAAGTAGTTTTATCTTCCTAGCAAAATCAAAATTTATACATTGAACATTAATTTAATTGAATGCTCTTGCATTGATAGAAAAAAAAAAAAATTAAGAAACTAAAAATTAAAAAAAAAAAAGGTTTTAAAAATTAAATTAAAAAAAAAAAAAAAAAAAAAAAATTATGAGAGAAGAAACAAAAATGTTAAGGCAGCGAAAAAATATTATTCTTTGTGCTATTGACATTAGCTCTATAAAATTATTTATAAATTAGATATTTATGGGTGCAACCACTGAATAAAAAAGATTTTTAAAAACAGTGAACAGAAATAAAAACAGTGAATTCATAAATGCATTTGTTAAATTTCCCTTAATCACAAATATATTAAATTGTCAAGAATTTCGTTTTTCACCATTTAAGTGTATGGTGAAAAATTAACATACCTTCTTGTCAACCAAATATATTCAATAAATATCCAATACTAATAAATTTTAAGCCCAAATGAAAAAAAAAAAAAAAGTTTTCCAGGAAAACAAAAAAATACACACAAATTTCAACAACAAAAAAATTGCATTTAAAATCTGAACATATGTTTTAAAGAATTCTGGGTTTAATTAATTTTTATAAATTTTATTTGATATTTGCCTCTTTCTAACTAGTAAAAACAATATTTTTATTTTTTATGAGCATTCTGTCTTTAATATATGTACGCACATCATCGAATTATACTTAATAAAAAAAATTCAATCAGGAATATTAATAAAAATTTTCTAAAAAATTAATACTTCTATTGAAATTCAAATTATAATTTTTAACTTATATTATATCTTACTCTTATTCTATTATTAAAATTATATTAGTAGTTCTTTATAAACTGTATATATTTTGTTGCACAAACTGCCTTACAATATAAATATCCTTTTTGACGAATACACTCGAAAAATGTGCTAGAATAAAGAAAGAATACTAGAAAAATTTGTTAGAATAAAGAATACTAGGCACAACCTGAAATAAATTTTACGAATCTTTTTTATCATTATAATTGGTATGTAACAAATTCTGAGATTGCTGCATTTAAATAAAAATTTAATGATTAATTTTTAAAAAATTTAGTGATTAAAAATTTAATGACAAGCTCACTGTGATTGCTTTTTTAATAAGGTTAATTTTATGAGAATTATAAGACAATTTTTTGTCCTGGTTAAATATTTAAATTCCTTAAATCTTGGTACTTTGTTAAAAAATTTGGTTTTAGACATTCCTTAAATTTCTTTTTATATTGAAAATAAGTCCCACTCTTTTTCAATATTTATTATAATTTTCTTGTCTATAAGCCAGGTTTTTAATTTGTTGGCTAGAGGCAATGCGATTGTGCTGAGAACGACCGACGAACTTGCATACATTGCTGGATATGGCTGTATTTCATATAATGACATTGATGTACATGAGAACGGTATTTGTGAAAGGTAAGTAAATAAAGGAAGTATCTCTTATGTATTGTATTTTTTATATGTTATTAAAATTATTTTGCAAAATTTTTTAGCACACAGATAATAGATGTAAACAAAAATACCACTATGTTTAATATTTAAAATTAAAACATTCATAATTCTATTTATGCATCTGCTTCGTTATACATCTTATCATCTGCTTTGTTATTCGTACAAGTATATGCATGTTATAATTTTGTATATTTATGGGCACATTTTTGTATTTATGGTACATATGTGCATGCACATATGTACCATATATTGTGTGTATACATTAAATACACATTATGTTTATACATATATGTTTTTTAGTGAGAGTGACAAAAAGTGTTCTGCAAAAACACTTTAAATTCGTGGAATTTATAATTTAAATAGGAGCTACGATTATTGCATCCCTATTATAATATCGATAATGCGATCAATAAATTTTTTCTTCCTGGTAGTTTACCAGAATTGGAATTTTAGCGTTGTTTATGAGTTTGCATTCTGTTGACAGTTGTCGTGTTATTATATGTTTCTTTATTGATTAAACATTGTCACTTCTTTTTATGTTTCTTTGATATCTACTTTGAAGGTTAGACAGCTGCTAAGCATAGATTAGATGCATGAGAGACCTTTTTTTGATTCATTATTAATGTAATAAATGGATGTATAGCTTTGATAAACTTTTCACTAACCAAATAAGAAAATCAAATGAAATTTATTGAGAGCTTACAAGTGTTCTATATTTACCAAAAAGACCCTCTAAACCAGTTTGAACTTTACAAGGAAGAAAATAGTTAACATATTTAAATAATATTTTACCATCTCAACTAAAGCCTTTGATATGTGTAGTATAATATGTTTCTTTTGTAAATGTTCGTATTTTGCAGTTTCTGTTTTCAGACAAGTCTAACCATAATATTGTATTGTATCTAGGAGGTGTTGGTACAATGTATTATCAACGTGGTGATCATTTGTAATATCAGTAGCAGGAGAGGTTTTAGAACACTCATTCTTTCTGAAAAATAAATTGCTTAAGATTACCAACTTAAATTTCTACTAATTTAATATTTTTAATGAAAATTTTAAATTTTTTTTACTGAAACTTTTAAATTAATTATTTTTTAAAATATCAGTTTCTATAAAAAAATTCTTAGTTTTCATAAGTTTCTCAAAATAAATATATTTTCATTTAATTAACTTTCCACTTCTGTGTTTAATATATACTTTTTTTTTCTAGTCCAAAATATCTGAAAATATAATGTTCTCTGTATTTAAATTAGTTTTACACCTCAAATTCATAACAGTTTAATAACTATACTACTTCATTATAGCTTATAACTAATAGAAATGTGTTTAAAAGTAATTAAAAAAATTTAAAAAAAAATATTTTTGTATTTTATAAAAAAAGCACAAAAATATTCAAGAAATATTGATCTGATATGGCATATTAATACAAATAATTTTTATTCAAATTACAAAAATAAATTATTTTTTAGTTCCTTTAATGTCACTGAAATTCTGAAAGTGTCTTAGATAAATAAATAAATAAAATTAGGATATAAAAATAGATTGTTAATTTTTGTTTTTGAATTTTAAAATAAATTTGGCCCATTTAAATTTTCAGATTTCTTTAAAAAGAATTACCAATTAATAAATTTTTTCCATCTAATTGTGCTTTTTTAAACACCAGTAAGTAAAAGTTAAATTTTAACAAAGTTTGTACATTTCAAATTCATTATAGTTTAAAACTATATTTTATCATTACTGTATTTTACAGTTAATAGTAGTAGTTAGGCCTAAAAATACTTTTGAAATTCAATAGTATATATAATTTTGTGTGTGTGTGTGTATTAATGAAATGAACCAATCCATTATCAAAATAAATTGTACCAGGCCTTTCATGTCTGGCAATCACTGCAGCATATGGAATTACAAGATTCATCGAAAACTTGCAGCCACAATCTTTGGCCTTCATATCATAATAATAAATTAAAAACTTGGAATGAGTAGTTACATCCCTATAGAGGGAATTTAGAGTAATTTTTACAACCTTCATTTTTAAATATTTGGTAAAATATGATATTTATCCAAATGTACTTTGTATTCCAATGTGTACCTTGTATCTACAAAATTTTCAATGTATTAAAGCATTTGTTTTATGATTAATGATGCTTTAATGGAAAAGTATCCACTTTTATTTAGCAAAAAATTTTAATTTTTTAAAAATTAGTTGAATAAATAATATATTAAACACAAACAATAAAAATTAAAATAACTATTAAATTAATACAAACTTTTCTACGAACACAGTGATACATATTTACAAAGAACAAGAATAAAAAAAAAATGCATAATTCTATTACAGCATATTTTTTAGTTTCGACAACACTGCTAGTAAAATGTACATATGTATAATTTATGAATCAACAAAATAATTTTGCCAAGGCTATTTATTACAAGAAAGTAACTAAATAACAAGAAATTAAAACTTAAGGAAATAATTTAATATTTCTGAAGGAAATAATTAAATTAAAATACAAATCAATACATCACATAATGAAACATATTGTTTTAAAAATCATATTTAAATCATTAATGCTTGAATAAATTATTTAATTTCTTAACAGATATCTTCTTTATGTTTTAATTTTTTAAACATATTTAATCAGAAGAATACAAAACACTGCATACCACAGTTTAATTTTGTAAGACTTTAAAGTATATATTTTAACAAAAATAAATTTTATCATGCATTTGGGAAAAAAAAATTATGTACCATTCATTGACTATGTAATGCCATTCTTTGAAAAAAAAATGCCTGGGCATCAGCAAAAACATTTCCAATAGTTCTTTTTTCAAACATGTTTTTTCTAGGTTTCTTTTTCATCACTGTGTCTTGTTCTTCAACAGTTTGACTTTCTGATTGTCCATTTGTAGTATCTTTCTCAATTAATGAAGCATTCTTGTCGTCATTTTCTTTCGGTGAATCAGAATCTGACGAATCTTCATTAATTCTTTTGCGAATATTTTTCCCTCTATTAAAGATTCTTTTCCTTTTTGAAATATCTTTTTCAGAATTGCTATCAGATACATCACTATCACTATCTTGATTTTTATCCTTTAAAATATTTCCTCTACCATATATGTTATTTGTTTCTTCCTCACCAGATGAAACCAAGTCAGAATCTGCATCTATATTTTCTAGCACTGATTCAGTTTGAGGAATTATGTTAGATGCATTGTGTTTTTCACTAATATAATCTTGTTTGGAATATTCTTTTACCTTTTCAATTTTAATTGATGGGCCACTTGCCACTTTGTTTTCATTAGACTCAATACAATTTTTATTTTTCTTATGGATTGGAGAATTAGCAGTTTTGTGACATTCATCATCACTTAATACTTCTTGCTTTATTTCTGGTTTCTTACCTAACACAGGCACTTTTTCTTCTCCAACAGTTTGATTAAGAAAATGTTTATAAAACCCACTTAAATCTTTTTGCTTAGTTACATCCATCATTTCGTTTAACTGGTCCATATGACGTTCTCTTTCCTCCTCCTCTTCCATTTCCTGCAGCTTCTTTTTGTATGTTGATGTCACAAAGGATTCTTTATCGTTGAATTTGTCACCCTCTTTTTCGAGTTCAACTTCAACTTTCCGCTCAATGCGTCGTTTATATTCATTCTTTCTTTTATCAGCTGCTTTCAACAGCGTGTCAATATAACGAGATGGTTTTTTGTCTTTTGGAACAGCGATTTTGGCAACTTCTTTCGCTTTCATATCATCATATATGGAGTCATATTGATATATAGACGGATCTTCGCAAACTTCTTGTTGAAGTTTTTTCGATGGAGCTTTCTTTTGAGGTATAGGAATGCTTTTCTTCTTGGCAGGTTCATCATCGCTGTCCGAACCGAATATAACACTAGTTTTTAGTTGGAGTGCCTTGTGTTTTTTTTGGCAGTATCAATCCGAAAGGTTTGTTTTGATTCATTGTTGAATCAAAAAATATTCAGAAGTGAGCAAAATATACATTAAAGCATGACTTCAGTTCAGTTCTTAAAAATAAATATTATCAAATGTCATAATCTAAAGTCCCACGATTCCCGTTTGGGTAGTGAATAAGAGCGGACGTGTTTTACCCGTCTGCGTTTTTCTCTACTTATTTTTGGAATGAGCGAAATGGAAGTGTCAACTGAGGGGAATGGTCCTTCTAAGGACCTTTCGGAAGTACCCTCTCTACCTGCAGGTGCAAGCAATGCTGAAAATACGGCCGAAAAAGTCTCCCCTGAGGAAATGTGCCGGCAACTGAGTACTGCGTTTAAAGAAATGGATGTCATCGACTCCATCGTGGCGAACTCGAAAAGGTCGGATCTACAACAAGATTATGTCCAGCTGACTGAGACTCTGTTACAGAAGCGAAAGTTCCTGGTGGAGTGGGTGAGTCGTTTTCGCTGTCCTATTGAGAATTGCAATTTGCACAATAGTTCTAATGTAAATGTAAATAATAGTAATGGTAAAAATGTAAATGCTGTAAATGTTAGTAATGTTAATAATGTTAATAGTATTGTTAACTGTAATAATAGTAAAAATGTACATTCTGCTACTGCTAATAATACTGGTAAACTAAATGTTTCTGTAAAAGCTAAGACTAAGCGAAATGCTAGTCAGTTAAGTGTAAATGCTAATGACTCAGCGGAGTTTCGTACTCCAAACAAAAAACTAATTGCCAAAGCTAATTATACTGCCAATAAGGCGCAAGCAAGTGAGACTCTTGTAACTAATAATCATTTCCAAGCCCTTAGCACCGCCGCAGTAACTGATGATGATACTGTTACAGTCGTACGCAAAATGCCGCCAATCATGGTTAAGCCGCACTGCAACCTAAATGATATGCTAAAAGTGATTGATGATCATTTCCAAGGTGACGTCTACATAAAGTTAGCTGGCGAAATGCTGAAGGTCTTTCCCAATTCGGAAGATCAGCACCGCGAGATAACAAAATTTCTGAACAAAAGCGGCATCGAATTTTTTGTAATCACTCCGAAATTCCTTAGGCCCTTAAAGGCTGTAATCAAAGGTCTTCATCGTGATACTAATCCGGAAGACATCAAAGCTGCCCTGGCTGACAAGGGTTTTCTCGCGGAAAAGGTAGTTCAACTTACCAGGACAAGAGATAAACAGCCACTACCTATCTTTCAAATTACTCTGTCAAGATCCAATAAGAACCAGGATATCTTTAAGTTAAACCGTTTGATGTACTTAGCAGTTGTAGTAGAACGATATAATAAAAAACCTATCACGCTGCAATGCTTTAAATGCAACTATTTTCATCATAGTTCGAATAATTGCGGCTTCAAGGCCCGTTGCCTGAAATGTGGGGAAGAACATTCCCATAAGGAATGCAAAATTTATGACAAATTGGAGATACCGCAGTGTATCAACTGTGGGCAATCCGGCCATACTGCAGCTTGGAGAGGCTGTGCTAAATTTCCAAAGATTAAGATCAACACCACTAAGTACACAACTTTTCCTACATACACACCTGCTCGCCAGGTTACTCAAAATTTCTCCTATGCTGCTGCTGCTAAAAATATGTCACCACCTCAACAATCTACTACAGGTAATGTTAGTAATAACAACAATGAACTAACCTCAAATCAACTCAGTCAATTGCAGGGCATTGCTAGCCAAGCCCAATTTATTCAAAAAAACCCTGCTTCTTATGAAGGAATTTGTCTCTATTTTCTCCGATCTTAATGATTTGGATGGTATTCTCCACCAAGTAAGGAGCGCCGATAATAAAGCTGACAAGTTACAGGTCTTTGTTAATGGCCTAGCTTCCCACACTACTCAAAATGCCCCGTAATGACTCAGTTGATTTCTGGTCTTCGCATATGCTATTGGAATGCTTGTAATATTTGGTATAAAATGATTGAATTCACTAACTTTGTTGATAACTATAACCCAGATATAGTACTGCTTCAGGAAACACACCTTAGGCACTCACAGACACCTTACTTAATGGGGTACACTTTTTATAGAAACGATGGACCTCAGGATCCACTCTCTGGGGGCACGGGTATTTTTATCAAAGACTCTCTGCCACATAGCCATATAGCTACTCCACAGTTAATTGGGATAAAAGCCACCATTATTTCTCTAAATTTTCCTCATCTCCCCTCTCTTTTTGTTAACTCGGTCTATGTTCCTAATGCAATTGCTATTTCTAATCTTACTCATGACTTAGATGTATTGTTTTCCTTGAATAATAGTGTTATACTCGCGGGGGACTTTAATGCGCATCATACTGCTTGGGGTTGTACTAACAAAAATCATACTGGCACTGCTTTGCAAAGATATGCTAATAACCTTAACTTAGATATTATTGCTCCTAACACTCCTACCAGAGTTGGTACTCACTCTACCTCTATTATAGATTTAGTAGTTACTAACAACTTTCGTTTTAATAATACCATTAATTCGCTTGACGAACTTTCTTCTGATCATAACCCAGTAATTATTGATTTTAACTTCCGCGCTGTGCATGTTATGACTAACCCGCTTGTTACTACCTGCTGGTCTAAATTTTCTAGTATCCTTGACCGTAACTTTACTTACTCTTTTCCGCCTTTAAATTCTCCGGTTGATATTGAGGAAGCCATTAAGGATTTAACTACTAAAATCATTACTGCGCATCAAGCTGCCTCTAAACCTATTCCTACTAACAACCAAACCTACTTACCCCCCTCTATTAAAACTCTGATAACTAATCGGAACAACGCGCGTAAATTATGGCAAATTTATCGTGATCCTCGCAGCAAAAATGTTTACAATCATCATCAGAACCTACTTAAAAGGGCAATTGCAAAATACAAGAATGATTGCTGGGACAGGCGCCTTGAAACGGCAAATGTTGAGAATGGCTCGATTTGGAAGCTTTGCAGCAACCTTCGTAAGAAAAGAACCAAAATAACTTCACTGCAGATTAATAATGACGTTGTTACCACTGACAACCAAAAAGCTGAAATCTTGGCAACTTCGCTGCAGGATCAATTTCGGGAAAACCCATCCAACAATATACAGGTCGATAATGATGTTGAAAGCACCATCGCGTCTTTTCTCACTCAGCATAATAGTACTAACAGTAACTTTCCTTCCACTAACGCCTCTACGGTGATTAATATTATTTCTAACCTTAAAATTAGCAAGACGCCTGGTATAGACCGCATTACTAACAAGATGCTTAAAAACATTCCTTTCAAATGCATTCTCCAAATCTGCAACATAACAGACGCTATCTTAACTCTTAATTACTTTCCAAAAACATGGAAAACTGCTAGAATACTTCCTATTTTAAAGCCGGGTAAAGATCCTACTTCACCTAATAGTTATCGACCGATTTCATTACTTTCTACTTTTAGTAAAATTATTGAACGGGTGATTGCAGATCTGCTTAATCAAGAATCTAAGGCTCTGAACATTTTAATTTCTCAACAATTTGGCTTCATGCAGGATCTTTCCACCACGCATCAACTGTACAACCTCACTGAAACTATCAATGAAGGATTTTCATGGAAGCAGGACACTGCAGTAATTTTCCTCGATGTGGCGAAAGCCTTTGATCGGGTTTGGATAAAGGGGCTAATTTATAAGATGATTAACTATAATTTCTCTCCATACATTGTCAAAATCATCTACAACTATCTTTCTGACCGAAGTTTTATCGTTTCTGTTAACAATACTTATTCTAAAAACTGCAGCATTCTCGCGGGTGTTCCTCAGGGATCGATCTTGGGGCCCTTCCTATACAATATTTTCACTAATGACATTCCACAAGACCACAGAATTAAATTGACACTTTACGCTGATGATACAGCAATTATTACACAGGGAAGGTATTTAGACATTATCCAGAAGAACTTACAAAACTACATAAACACTCTTGAACTTTGGCTTGATAAATGGAAAATTAAACTTAATGTCGCGAAAACTGAAGCAGTGCTATTTACCAGGAAAAATGTCTATAATCCACCTAAAATAACTATTTTTAATACTAACATTTCCTGGTCTAAAGAAGCTAAGTATCTAGGTGTAATTTTTGATAGACGACTAACATTTAAAGCTCATATTGACTACCTACGCGATAAATTTAATAATGTTTTACGCAAATTTTACTCTGTTCTGGGCAGACATTCTAAACTAACAATTGAACTACAAAAACTAATCTATTTAGCTTATCTTCGTCCGATAATAGCATATGCGAGTCCAGTCTGGGGCTCTACAGCAAAAAGCAATTTTATAGTCTTAGAAAGACGTGAAAACAAAGTTATACGCATGATCGTTGATGCTCCGTGGTTTTTTAGAAACGCCGAAATTAAATACTCACTTTCCATGCCTAGTTTTAGGGAATATGTGGCAAAAATCGCAACAAATTTTTACTCATCACTCAATAGCTCTAGTAACTCCGTTATCCAACATTTAACTAAATTAGATTATGATATTTCTCTGCACTCCTATCGTAAAAGACCTAGACATGTTTTAAACATCAATCAGTAGACTCTTTTCTTTCTTTCAATTTTTTCTCGGGTCCTGGTAACTTTCGGTTAGGTTCGCGCTCCGCGTATGTTTGTTTTTTAATGCTCCTGCGTGGGTGCTGTGCTGTGCTTCGGCTTTAGGTTCTCACCGGTCTTTTTTCTTTTTCTGTATTGTATTGTACTTTGTATATTTTTGTAAATGTTTTCTTTTTGTATTATTTCTTATTTTTCTATTTATTGTGCAAATTGTTTTTCGTTATCAATGGGCAGTGACCGACTGCCACTGTTTAATCAATCTTTTTGCAAGTTGGAGGTCTGGTCGCTTCGCGACCAAGGAACTCCGTAGAATCTCACCGATTCTAGAAAACACTTTTTAGTGTAAAATACCGTAAGCGCACGCATGCGTAATAAACAGAAAGATGCCTTGCTTCAAAAAAAACCTTTCGATGGCATTATACACAATTATAAAAGCGAACGAGGTCATACGAAATTACGTATCTCTGGAATGAAGGCAACAATGGGCAGCCATTACGGGAAATAGGAAGGATAACGCCTCTGTTTCCTCTGGTTTAATAAGGCAGCGAGACAACTACATGAAAGGTCAAATCGCATTCGAAAAAATAACGAGATCGAATCAGAATAGGTGCTTCTGAATGTCATCCTTTATTATTCCATTCCCTATTGTTAAGGCTCTGATTAAGCCTTTTAAGAGAACGAGAATTTATCGTCTGCTTTTTTAGAAGACGCGTTTGTTAGAAGGGTTTTCATCGAATATTAGCTTGTCGTAAATTATCGTTTTCGGACTGCATCTGTGGTGAGTTGGGGGCAGGTAATTGAACTAATAAGTGCTTATCGAATGCTTTCTTATGCAATGAGATCTTTATGCGAGTCGTGGGAGTGAGGTGGTTGTCTTTTGTCTTCTATTAAGATGATGAAGGGTGGAGAGAATTAAATAAAAACGATCCCGTGGTTTCTCACGGAACGTTCTTGTGCTTTAAGGATGTTGTGATACCAGAAAGTCTAAAACGATTTCTATTGCTTTGCTTCTCATGGGTTAGAAAAGAAAGTTGATAAATAATATGAAGCAACTAATTTGTTTTTGTTTTTTTAAGTTGTTATTGAAGGTTTAGTAAGGATATTGTCATTATGAAATAACAAATGATAATGTTTATATATTTCGTTTGTTTTGTTTTAATATAACTATAGCGATACAAAATTTGCACTGCATTCATTCAATTTCAATTTATTTATGTAAAAAATTATAATAAAATATGTTATTTATTAAATTATTATTAGTAAAATTTAATTTAATTTATTATTATTAGTAAAATT
>BPLQ01007558.1:0-193036 GCA_021605075.1 Caerostris darwini
CTAAAAACATCTGAATTTTCCAGTTTGAATCAACAATCTGTTTAACTCTTGTGATTATAAAATTTAAAAATAAAATAAGTAAAGTGAAAATTTCATGGAGTGGAGAAATTTCGCTCAGAATTAATAAGTGAAACTACGCATTTAAATAATACGATATTCAAAGTTGCGTGTTTCAGAAATATAAAAAAAATTGAAAATCGTTATGAATCATGAATAAAATAAAAATAGGGACATATTTTTTATTCTGATATTCTAAATAAAAGCATAAATGCTTTAAAATTATGTTTGAGTTTAATGATCATATTTTTCTGATAGGATGCCATTTTATTCCTATATATATTTAATTTATTTGACATAAAAATTTGCTATATTTATATTTTTTTATAATTATATTTATCAAGAAAATTCCTATATATTGTATTTACAGAACATATTACCGTTTTAGAATAATTAGATAGGAGATAGATAGGTATAAGATATTTTAACAAAAGGTAGAATGTTTTATTTATGAAGAAAATAAAACATTCTACCTTTTGAATGTTTGTATTTAAGAGAAATGTTTTATGTTATGGAGAAATCTAGATGTATCTGACAGTTGAACAAAGAAATTGCATATTAAATTATGAAATGCTATTTATTTCATTAAGCAATTTGTTTCAATACAAGAAAATTTAAATATTTAAATATGCAGTCTCAGTACATTTTTCTATTGAAGGAATCTTAATGTTTTATATTTCTACTCCTAAAAATAATTGTATGCTATCATAAACTAAAATCATTTTTATAGATTTAAGCTTTCTTGAATGTAATATGAAAGAATTTTAAATTCACATCAAAAGAAGCATAATTAAAAAAATATTCATTGGAGAGGAATAACATAAGAAACTTTTCTGTATAAAATGAATATTTAATCTTTAAAAAAACATTTGCATATTACATATTTAGTTTTCTTATAACATATTTAAGCTGTGTTGATGCATAAAAGGAACAATGCTTTTGTTTTAAGCATAAATATGATATTTATCAGATATCTGCTTCAATATTCTGCTTTGAAATCCGCCCCATCTTTACGGATGCCTTTAGATGTAAAGACAACAATGTTAAATAATGCTGGGAATACTGAACATATACGCAAAGCATAATAAATAATAAAGAACAATGTTCTTTGAGATATCTGAAATACTCCTACTCATATGAATAAAAACGTAGCGGTGTTTTCTATATTTACTGAAGGAGAAATGCATTAAATTCTTGAAGAAATACTGCCTGTAATATTATTTTCAAGCTTTTTCAGCTGGTATTAACTTTTTTCTCAAACACTGTATATTTTTAAAATTTTTTTGATAGATTATGACATTTTAAATAATATTTAAAAATAATTGAGATAAATTAATGAGCTAAATTATTTTAATTCAATTCCTACTATTAGTTCACACACTCGCTATATATATCTTGTAAAAATTTTCAATCGCTAATAAAATACTTTTTATTCATCCACTCAAGTTCAAATACATTTTTTTGAACTTGTAGTGGATGACACTTGATGTTAATACAGTTTTTTCAAATATTAATTCATTAATTAATTTTAGTTTTTTTTAGATTTAAGTTGCATGTATCTAATAATAGAGGGCGCCAGATGTAAGAGGAAAATTTCAACTTTATTTGCAAAGGACTTTTCAGCAATATAATGAAAAAAAGTAGGAATTGATTTAATTTTTTTTTTTTTTATATTTCTTGTTTTTTATTCTATGTTTATGAACTCTTACTTAGGTTCAGATAAATTCCTAGATATCAAATAATTGCTTAATGTTGATCATTTTTTCTCTAAATGATAATTGCGTGTTTAAAAAAATATATTTGCATTTTAATATGTGTTTAATTAAAAATTTTAATAATAAACTATTATTTCAGTAGAAAATGTTTTAAAAAAGATTTAGTTGGTTTGTTTTATCAATTAGATCTATCGAAAATATTTAAGTAAATAATTAAATTATTCATAATTTAGTTAGTAATTATTATATTTTTATAGTTAAATTTTATTACATCAAATCCAAAACAGGTGTAATTAAGAAATTTTTTTATAACAAAGCGAATTATTTAGTATAAATCATAATTTTTACGTAATTTTTGTAATTTTCTGCGCAAATGTATGTTATAATAAAAAAATAGAAAAAATATTTTAAAAATCATTAAACTATGATTAATTTCGCTTTTTTTTTTGTTTTTGTTTGTTTGTTTTGTTTTTTATGTCTTTATGTTATTTCTAATTTTTTTAATTATAATTTATTTGAAAGTGATACGATTATTTATTTCAAAATGATAATTATTTATTTGTAATTTCTTTCAAACGATAATTTTTTTATTTATAATTTCTTTCCCGATGATAATTTTTTATTTATAATATTTTTCAAGATGTTAATTTTTACTCAATAGACCACTCCGGGGACACCGTTTTGAGTCAATTGAAGAGATTCAACGTGAACGGCCATCCCAGCCGATGACATTTTAGCATGCATTGAGAATTGGGAAAAAAGTTGGCATATGTGCATTGTATCCAGAGAACAGTACTTTGAAGGAGATGAAATAAATTTGGAAGAATAAAGAAAGTGTGATTGAAAAAAAATAATTGGACTTAATTTCTAGGCACAGTAGTATGATATTAGTAACTAAGTGTATTAATTTAAAACAGTTTTCTACAGGCAAATGTTAAAGGAAATAATATGTATTAAAATATTATTAAGTCCTGATTCAAGCAATTTAAAATGGATTTTTTGGAATTAATAAAAATATTTTGCTTCGCTTGCAGAATTATTTTCTGCTTCAAGTGCAAAGCATATAATAATTATATTTGATTCATCTTTGAAAATTAAGAGATTTTGAAAGACAAATAAAAGCCATTCATCCCTTTGCTTCGAATCAAACGATTTCTAAGGATGGGACGATAATTACTGAAAACGTCTTTTCAGATTTAATCAGAAATCTGAATGGTTCAGCAAACTCTTGAATGCAGTTTTTGGTGTACAGCCAGGAAGCTCTTCGCAAAAATCCCACTTCTTAAAAGACGGAGAGTTCGAAAGAGAAGTAACAGAAAAAAAAAATAATAATATTCTCTAAATGAAGTGCAGAGTAATGGAGAGTGAATATTTTTTCCAGTACTTCTTCATCCTTCTTCGTCGTTCAAGACTCATTAATGAAATTAGTTACTTCGCAAATGAAAAGAATATTTTCTAAACTTTTCTTCGATACTTAACGATGAAAAAAAATTCGCTTTGAAACTAAAAAAAGGAAAGGAAAAAAATAATTTTTACGAAAAGGTATTTTTATCTGTAAAATAAAAAAAAGCCTCTAATGGTTATGAATATTAAAGGATTAATCTCTAAAGTAAGTTTTTGTAGCTGAGATAGCAGCCATAATAGTAATCTAATGCTAAACGATAATGAAGTGTCAGATGAAACATAAATACAAAACATCATGAATGATTAAATTTTAAATTGCATTAATATTTCATTATGTTTATTTATGTAATTTTATTTGTCGACGGTAACCTTAATGTGCTTTTATTTTATTTCTGAATTTTCTTAGCATGTTAGAAAGAATTAATGTGATATTTAGAGGAATATTTTATTGGTGAATTTATATAACGAATGACAATAACGTCAAATTTCACACAGCTTTCAAGGACAGTGCCAGCAATTTAAAAGAGAAAAAATTCAAATTCAATAACTCCCTGATATTTTTAATTGAAAATTGGTTTTACTTTTTTGGCACAGTAGTATGTATGTTATTTGTAACTATATGTACTAATTTATAATAACAGCATATATTAAATAGAATAATATGTATTAAATTGCTTTTTACTATGAATTTTATAATTATTAAATCATGATTCATGCAATTTAAAGTTATTTTTTGAATTAATAAGTATATATTTTGCTTCGCTTGCAGAATTATTTCCATTATCAAGTGCGAAGTACATAATAATTATTTTTGATTCATCATTGAAATTTAAGAGATTTTGAAAGCCCTTCATCCCTTTGCTTCGAATCAAACGCTTTCTAAGGAGGAAAGGATAATTACTGAAAATGTCTTTCAGATTGTATCAGAAATCTGAATGGTTCAGCAAACTCTTGAATGCAGTTTTTGGTGTACAGCCAAGAAGCTCTTCGCAAAAATCCCCCACCTTTTAAAAGACGGAGAGATCAAAAGTGTGGTAAGAGAAGAAATAAATAAATAAATAATATTCTCTAAATGAAATGAAGAGTGCAGTGTAATGGAGAGTGACTATTTTTTTGCAGTACTTCTTCTTCCTTCTTCGTCCTACAAGATTCATTAATGAAATTAGTTACTTCGTAAATGAAAAGAATATTTCCTAAACTTTTCTTCGATACTTGGCGATAAAAAAATTCGTTTTGAAACTAAAAAAAGGAAAAGAAAAAAAAAGATAATTTTTACGAAAAGGTATTTTTAGCTGCAAAATAAAAAAAAGCCACTAATGGTTATGAACATTAAATGATTAATCCATAAAGTAAGTTTTTGTAGCTACGATAACTGCCATAATTGTAATCTAATGCTAAACGATAATGAAGTGTCAGATGAAACATAAATACAAAACATCGTGAATGATTAAATTTTAAATTGCATTAATATTTTATTATGTTTATTCATGTAATTTTTATTTGTCCGACGGCCAGCTTAATGTGCTTTTTATTTTATTTCTCAATTTTCTTAGAATGTTAGAAATAATTAATGAGATATTTAGAGGAATATATTATTGGAGAATTTATATAACAAATGATAATGACGTCACATTTCACACAGGTGTCAAGGACAGTGCCAGCAACTGAAAAGAGAAAAAATTGAAATTCCATAAGTTAATGGTATTTTTAATTGAAAATTGGTTTTACTTTTTGGGCTCAGTGGTACGTATGTTATTAGTAACTAAATGTATTAATTTATAATAACAGCAAATATTAAATGGAATAATATGCATTAAATTGTTTTTACTATGAATTTAATAGTTATTAAATCATGATTCATGCAATTCAAAATTATTTTTTTTATTTAATAAGTATATATTTTGCTTCGCTTGCAGAATTATTTTCAATATCAAGTGCAACGTACATAATGATTATTTTTCATTCATCACTGAAAATTAAGAGATTTTGAAAGACAAATAAAAGCCATTCATACCTTTGCTTCGAATGAAACGATTTCTAAGGAGGGAACGATAATTAGTGAAAACGTCTTTTTAGATTTAATCAGAAATCTGAATGGTTCAGCAAACTCTTCAATGCAGATTATGGTGTACAGCAAGGAAGCTCTTCACAAAAATCTCACTTTTTAAAAGACGCAGAGATCGAAAGAGAGGTAAGAAATGAAAAAATAAATAAAAATCTCTCTAAATGAAATGAAGAATGCAGAATAATGAAGAGTGATTTTTTTTTTTTTTTTTGTAGTACTTCGTCTCCCTGCTCATCGTTCAAGACTCATTAACGAAATTAGTTACTTCGCAAATGAAAAGAATATTTTCTAAACTTTTCTTCGATACTTAGCGATAAAAAAAATTCGTTCTGAAACTAAAAAAAGATAATATTTACGAAAAGGTATTTTTAGCTGTAAAATTTAAAAAAAAAGCCACTAATGGTTATGAATATTAAATGATTAATCCATAAAGTAAGTTTTTGTAGCTAAGATAACAGCCATAGTAGTAATCTAATGCTAAACAAATAATGAATTGTCAGATGAAACATAAATACAAAACATCATGAATGATTAAATTTTAAATTGCATTAATTTTTTATTATGTTTATTTATGTAATTTTTATTTGTTCGACGGCAACCTTAATGTGCTTTTTATTTTATTTCTGAATTTTCTTAGCATATTAGAAATATTTAATGAGATATTTAGAGGAATATTTTATTGATGAATAATTTCTGATCATTTTAGCAGAATTAATTATTTTTTTGAATTTGAATAATATTAATTATAATTAATCTGACATGGTTATGTTTAATGAAGTGAAACAAAGTTTAGAGTTTTCTTGTTGTTACCTGTGTAGGTAGGAATATAATTTAAGTCATTAGAGAAATAAATTTTGAAGCTAAGAAAATGTGATACATAAGCTGATATAATTTTTATATTACAATAAAAGCATAATTTTGCGTTGTTTTTATTAAGCCTTAAAACTTTTAGGGAATTATAGATTTCATTTATATATTTAATTACCCCCTTTTACTCTTAACAGTTAAATTTACGAACAATGTCCAAAGCTTTGATGAGCAGCGTATATTCCACCAAAATATCACAAACTGGATACTTATGTCAAAATTAAAGAGATCTTCTCTACTGTTGTTTGATAGTACAATAAGAGAAATAATCCATCTAATGTCCAAAACATTCAAGATTACTAAGACACCTCCATTCCATAGAACAATTCCTGAAAACATCACAATACTCTTGATCTCATTGAACACTGCTCCAAGAGAGATTCAAGTTCTGCTACTCCTCCACGGGCAAAGAATTGAAAATGCTGCATGTGCTGGAAAAATTGTATCAAACTTCACAGAACTTCTGGCCATTCAAAAGGCACTTGCGGCCTATCTGAGTCTACCTTCATCACAACAAATAAAGGAAATTGCTGTCTCCACTGACTCAAGGTCTGCCTTACAGGATCTTAATAAAGGTTTCACAAGTATGATCTTGAACATTATGTCTCTTTTAGAACTAATCCATTGCTTGGCAGAATGTGTATCCTACAATGGATCCCTGCTCATGTGGAATTAGAGTTTAACGAAATTGTCTATTCTTTGGTAAAGAATGCCAGAAGTTTGGATCAGACTGTCATATCTACTTCCCTTGCAGATGCAGATGCCTTTGGCAAAATCTAAATTCATGATTCCTTAAAAGATCAAAACTAAATCCCAAATTACAGAACTAAATGTCGACAGAAAAACAGCTACTACTCACACAAGAATAAGGATGAATCATCACAAAAATATGAACATTTCTGTTGATGGCATTAAAAAATACCAAAAATTCGACAAATGCCCAGATGTCGAGCTTACTCTTCATCATGTTTTTGTTTGCTCAGATGTTGCAGCCTCCATGAATTGTCTGGGCCATCCAAAGAAGAGGATTTATACTCCGACCTGGCAATTAACATGGCCAATATTATTCGGGAGTATCATGATATTTGATTCGCTTGTACTCTTCAGGGCATATGACAACAACAACAACCTTCTACTCTTTTAAAGGTGAATTTACTTAAAACTCAATGTATCTCGTCTCGTACACAATATAATAGATTTACTCTAAACTGAGAAGGCTTTCAGGGGAAAATGACTGTTATTTTTTGTCTCTTTTATAGAGAAATTTTTAAGTATTCACCAGACAGTTCAACTATCAAGGTGAGACATTCACATACTCTTTCACAACCTTTACTATCTACTTGTTTTCGATAATATTGCCTGCAAATATCCATCATTAAAAATATAAACATTACATTTCAGCTCGAAATTATTTAAATAATAAATGCATGGATTTTAAACATAACATGAATCAAACATTAAATGTTTCATGTAATGAGTTCCTATCTTACTTCGCCACAACTTTTGCTGTTTCCTTATTTTTTTATAGTAGTGCCTTCAAATATCCATCATTAAAAATATCCATTTTGTTAAAAATATTTTAAACAAACATGAATCAAGCATTAAATGTTTTCAATGAGTCCTTCTTTGAAATTATTGTTCTTTATAGTAGAGCCTTCAAATATCCATGTATGAAATTACTTAAATAACACATGTATGGATTTTAAACATAACTTGAATCAAGCATTAAATGTTTCACGATAAAAAATATCTTGCTCACACATCGAATTTATCTGAAAGTAAATGAACAGTCTTCATTGAAAAAATAATAAAAATATCACAAAACTTAGAAAGAAATCAAATTCAATATAAGAATAAAAAAAGGAACATGAAAGAAATTAAATATTTACATAAATAAATAAAGCTTCTCCTTATATATCCGAAGATTGTTAAACAATCAAGACAGTGACTAATAAGTTTAGTGAAAAAAAAATAATTACAGTTTTCGTCGTAAAAACTCTGTTGATTCAGATGCAATTAACCGTCTCATCCGGGGATGACTTAAAGCTAATAAAGCCATTTGTCTTTTTCGCCTGAAGGAAATCTACCAAAATTCTCATTTTTCATTTTTTAAAAGATTCATTATAAGATTTATTTCCCAAATATATCGGGAGTGAAATGAAATTCTTACTCTTATAAATCTTGTTATTAGTATTCTAACTTCAATTGCCAACATAGGAATAATAAATCATCCATCCATTACACAAGAAAGTAAACATTTTATTGAAACGGGCGGTTATTAGTCTGAAAAATGGATCGCTTATGAAATCATTTTCTTTGTGTTTCGCAAAAATAATACTTAAAATTCGCTCAAGGCTCAAGTTTAAATAATTCTCACACACACAAAAAAAAATTAAACATAGTTTTAGATTTTCACAAAAGGTGTTTAAACAAGGGATGTTACTTTAAATAATATTTTGAGAAATCGTAAATTATACATTGTCATATTTATAAATACAAAATAATTAAGATTAAAATACTTTTATTACACACCATAAATTAAAAAAACCACAATTGTGAAAAATTTGTGAGCCAAATAAAAATATGCAAAAATAAATAAATAAATAAAAATAAAAATTTTGGATATTAATCTTTTGATTTCAAAATTTTATCATAGCATTTTTTATGACGTTTTTCATATGAAATATACATTATTGAAACAAAAATCTCATGCACCTCATTTCATGGTGCGTCAATAAATATTTTTATTCTATTGAGCACTATATGAGTCACACATACCTGAAAACAATAAATAATAATTGCATGACCGTGCTTCCTCCAACACACTGCGAGAGCGCCCCCTGTGGCGTTCAGAATAAATGGTCAGCAACCCTCGAGACTCTCCCCGAGGGGAAGTACAGTGCAACTGGCGCTTCTGTTGAGAAACGTTAAGTTTGTAATCACTCATCATGAGAAGAAATATATTCAACTGAACGCTGTGTAATAGCTGTCATACAGACTCTCACCCGGAGAGGACACATATTTTACGTATCCATCGTCCACCTGAGTATCTTTATTTTCGGCTTAGAAGTGAAATCCTTCCACGAATCTACAATTATATGTCTTTAATTGTGTTAAATAATGTCTGTCTGTTGTATCTACATGTGTAAATAAAGCTGTGTGTTCTAAAAAATGTGTCTAAAGTCTGAACCCAATTACACTCATTTACAATCAAGAGTTACTACAACTCACAACACTACAATTGTAAATAAAAGAAATCTTGAAATCGAACACCACTTACAATGAATTTTTGTTATTTTATGTTATTTTTGTTATTATCAATGAACAATAATATTTGTTTTAAATTACATAAACTTTTATTTACTATCTTAATATACTTTCAATTCTTTTCATCTTAATATAAGAAAAGAATTAAACATTGCATATACTTCAGACTATCTTTAAAATACATAATGATATTAAGTTTACTAAAATTGTAGTAGATAAATTTTATTATTTTTTGTCAATTATTTTATTTATTATTTTTTTCTTATTTCGTTTTATTTATTTTTCTAAACTTTAATGAAAATAACTTTTATTAAATTTAAGTGAATATTTTTATTTCTATTTTTAACATTGTTTTTTAAATAGAAAAATTTAAAAATGTTTTTTAAGAAAAACAAATTTATTGTTATTAGAGTGTCGGAGAAAGTTGACTTAATTATCATTCTCCTTTAAAAATAACAACAGCTTCAGGATTAACAGAGTGCATAATATGGCCCAATTATACTGTATCCACCGCAATCTCTTAACAAAAATTATCAATGGCGGTGTCTTCAAACAACCCATTCTTGAACCTTGAACGCATTATGCAACTTGGCTTGACTTGCATTCCCATTACTTAAACATATTCTGCAACTTAGATTGACTTCCATTCCCATTATTGAACATATTCTGCAACTTAGCTTGACTTGCATTCCCATTACTGGAACATATTCTGCAACTTAGCTTGACTTGCATTCCCATTACTTGAACATATTCTGCAACTTAGCTTGACTTGCATTCCCATTACTTGACCATATTCTGCAACTTAGCTTGACTTGACTTGCATTCCCTTGCATTCCCATTACTTGACCATATTCTGCAACTTAGCTTGACTTGCATTCCCATTACTTGAACATATTCTGCAACTTAGCTTGCAACTTCCCATTACTGGAACATATTCTGCAACTTAGCTTGACTTCCCATTACTGAACATATTTGCAACTTAGCTTGACTTGCATTCCCAACTTGAACATATTCTGCAACTTAGCTTGACTTGCATTCCCATTACTTGAACATATTCTGCAACTTAGCTTGACTTGCATTCCCACTTGACCATATTCTGCAACTTAGCTTGACTTACATTCCCATTACTTGAACATATTCTGCAACTTAACTTGACTTGCATTCCCATTACTTGAACATATTTTGCAACTTAGCTTGACTTGCATCCCCATTACTTGAACCCATTCTGCAAAATATATTTATCGTCATCATCTTCAGCATGAACACTGAAACTTCCAGTGTGAAATCACTTTCCTAGTTTTGAACCAAATGCGTGGTCCACAAGGTCATTAATCAAAAATCCATACTTTCAGAAGGAATATATGTATGTATACACACAGTAACATAGATTTGATAATAATATAGTAATGGTCAGGGGTTCTACTAGTGGAAGTTACTGTTATCTTCAAATTATTACAAGGGAAATTATGTGGGAGGAGCAGCATTGGGTTCTATTGTAACTGTGTCACCAGTTGCATTTGCATATGCTAAAACATAGTCGAAATAGAGATTCAAATATCCCAATGATCTATCACTGTGTCGATGAATAATTGATGATGCATGTTAAATATTTGTACACGCATAATATTCTATAGATTTCTAAATTAAAATTGAGTTGTTTTCTTATTTTATCAGTTAAATTTTAAGATATATTCATTGAAAATGGTGTCTGTTTTTAAAGATTATTTTGTTTGTAATTATTTATTTAAATAAAATACTTAATAAGTAGGTGTATTTTGAATTCCCTATATTGCCTAATATAATAATAATATTTATGACAATATAATAATAAGATTTATGTGACTCAGAAAACCATTTACTATTGAGTTTTTTAATAATTTATGTTATGTAAAAAAAGGTTTATTCTTAATTATTTGTATGTAAATTTCAAATTAATCACTCTTGCGTTACATACATTAAGATAATAACTAGTATTACTTTTTTTTTACTATTTCTTGAGGCATACACTTTGTAAGTTAAAAGCAAAAATTTGCAGAAGTATGATATTATTCATCGTCTATATACTTAAACGAAGTTTTCTTAAAATAACAAACATAATATAAAAAATAAATATAGGACAATGTGAATACTTAAAATAAATGACGACAGTACGAAATTATAAAAGGATCAAACGTTTCATTGCTCTTAACAACGTCAAACAAAACTGGAGTTCATAAAATAATTTGTCTTAATTTAAAATGCACCTAAATAATTCTAACTAGTTCAATGTATTTTTTAAAATTTATATTAAATGCAATTTGAAATTTTACTATATTAATGTTATGATTCAACTGAAAATAAAAAAGAAAATATATAAAATTAGATGAAACATGTCTACAATGTATATACAATTTAATTATCAAAAGAAAAAAGTAATTGCTTCGCTAACCAAATTACAAACTATTCCATTTTCTGTTATTGTGACAAATATTTTGCAGAAACTTTTATGTTTATTATTCCGCTTAAAAAAATTGAATAATGTGTTTAAAATTCTTTTATGTAATGAAATTATTTATCACTATTCAATGTAAAAATTTTCAACTAAATTTCCTAATAAAGATATCTAGTTAAGTTTAACTTCTTTTTAAAAAGAATTGACGAAAAATTAAGGCATAGAAAAAATATTAAAAGAGCCATTGTTTGTGAAACTATTCCTTATGGTAAATAAATTTTGTTAAAACAAATTTGTTTCCTTTATGCTAATCTATTATACAAGAAATTTCACTGACTTTTAGAGAGTCTCCACTGTTCAAGAAACGAATGCATTGTCAGTTATTTGTTTATTCAACAATAAAAGAACGAAAGAAAAAAAAATTTAAAAACATCTATTTGTATTTAAATAAGTTACAAGTGAGTTTGAGTGACAGATGGTGAAAAGTACTATAGATCAGAGTGCCCTTGAGCGCATTTGAAAGAACACTAAGTATTTTTCTTGTACAGTAATCTTTTCAGAATTGTACAATATTTTGCACTTTTAAATATTTGTGAAGTGTCAAGTTGCCAGAGCCATAGCAGCGAAAAGTAAAGCGAGATTTGTTTCACTTATTCAGCGAGAAAAGCTTCTTTTTTTCTCCTACACAACACATAAAAGAAGCTGCAATATTTGTCACTGAAATTTGAATTTTAGGTCAGAAGAGATTTTAATTTAACAAGTTTATATACAAAGTAGCGTAGAAAAATCAAGCGATAAGGTATACTTGTATTTTTTCAACTCTTTTTCTATTTCCTTTTGTGAAAAATATCGTGTATTCGCAATCTCTCAGTGATTACACCAAAATAAAGCCACCGAATAATAAATAGGGGTAATTAGTTTCAATAACTATTAAATGTTGACAAAGTATAATAATATATAAATGAATCGATTATTTGTCTAACTATTATAAGCAAGTAATGTAAAAAAACATTTTTTGAAGTGAATTCCAACTTTTTTTTACAATTGCAGAAAGTCCTTTATAAATAATTTTCAGTCATTTTTTTAAAGAAGAAAAATTCTCTGTCTCACATATACACTTTCCATTTCGCATACTAATTTATTCATATTTTTCATTTTCCATTTTGTTCCCTCCTTGACTCAGACTAGAGCCCAGAATGAAAAAAGAAATTTTTTTCCAACGATCTACACGCTTCGCACCGACGGTATTTGTTACTAAATTTATATTCTGCTAAATATCTTTTATAAGAGAAACTTTTTTCTCCCATATAAAACTAAAATTAATTAATAAGTTTAATTAATGAATTCATATTTGAAAAAACTGTATTAACATCAAGTGTCATCCACTACAAGTTTTAAAAAAATGTATTTGAACAAGACATATATATATATATATAGGAAGAGTGTGAACTAATACTCTATGATAGAGGAAGATTTATCATGTTTTTATCGGAATTTCTTTTAAATAAAGCTTTAATGTAAGCACATAAAATATGAAGACATTATATATGCTTTTATATTGATATAATATTCATTGGGAGAAATGTATTACATAAATGGATGTATATATGCTATAGCGCCACAGAAATACTTTTAAAGCATTTGATGGAAAATATTGCTTTCTAGTTAAAAATAATATATATATAAACTGAATAGTTTAAATTTGAATGATAATAACTTCTAAACTCTCTTTACATTAATTTCTTCAATTTTTCAGTACTCTAGCAGATAAGTATCACATTCAAACAATAAATATAAGATTACTCCTTCCTTAAAAAACATTTACTAAGCAATTTCATTTTCAAGCCATTTTTTAAAAGTATTTTATAAATATTGCTCTCAATGATAAACAAAATTGTGGTAGGGATATTTACTTTGATTTAAAGATTAAAATTCATAAAATGTATGGAAATTTGAAATCCTATATTTTGTAATGATAAAATATCATATATAATTAATATATGTTCCTAGAATATTTGTTTCAATAGCAGACAAGTACCACATCCAAACAATAAAAGTTAGATTTTTTATTTTTAAAGCATTTGTTGGGAAAAAAAATTTCCAATAAAAGAATATATATGTACATAAACATAATAGTTTAAATTTGAAAAATAACCAAATAATAAACATTAAAACCATGATTGCTCCTTCCTTAAAGTGCATTTACTAAATATTAGTTTTCAAAACCATTTTTAAATATCTTTATCATTTCAAATGATAAACTATCATACATAGTTAATATATGTTCCTACATCTTTTAAATGGATATAATTTAATTAACAAATTACATTCGAAATATAGAAAAAGTAATGCGAATCAAATGTCCTTGACATGAAATCCACAAATATAACTTAATGCCTCTGATTAACAAAATTAAAAAAAAAATTGTTTATTTTTAATGTTAAAAATTAACTGTATAAAAATAATAATTATGTATATTTCTTCTTAATCTTCTCTCGAATTGGAGTTATAATACGGAGCAATATACTTAAAGCATTAGATACAAAAAAAAATAATAATTTCAGCTAAAAAATATATAAAGAATCTTTTAGGGGCCGTTATGAAAGAATATAATAAGAAAGTAACTGTTAAAATGTCTTTAATTGAAATACTGTCCTAAGTATTTCAGCCAAACAGCAGACAAGTATCAGATTCAAACATTAAAAGCAAGATTGCTTCTTCCTAAAAGACATTTACTGAATAATTTCAATTCCAAGTCATTTCTTTTAAAGTATTTTATAAATATTGTTTTTAATGATAGGAAAATTGTTAGATGCCTAAATTGTAGGGAAAATTAGAAATCATGTTTCTATTATAAAATATTATATATAGTTAATATATATTCCTAGAATATTTGTTTTCATTAGCAGACAAATATCACGATCAAACAATAAAAGTTAGATTTCTTATTTTTAAAGCATTTGATGGAAAATATTTTTTCAGTAAAAACATATGTATATACATAATCATAATAGTTTAAATTTGAAAAATAACCAAATAATAAACATTAAAACTAAGATTATTCCTTCCTAAAAAGACATTTACTAAGTATTTTCTTTCAAAATCATTTTTACCATTACCATTGCCATTACCAAAAGTACCATTATCATTTCTAATGATAAAATATCATACATAGTTAATATATGATCCTAGATCTTTTAATGGACATAATTCAATGAACGAATTACTTTCAAAATATAAAAAAGTAAAACGAATCAAATTTCTTTGACTTGAATTCAGGTAGAAATACAGCATAATCTTACTAATTAATATTTAAAAGGATTGTTTATTTTTGCATTGAAAATTAACTGCATAAAAATACATTTTTATTTTCTACTCCATGTATATTTCTTCATTAATCTTCCCTCGAACTGGAGTTATAATACGAAGCAATATACTTAAAGCATTTGATAAAAAAAAAAATAATAATTCCAGCTAAAAAATATAGAAAGAATCTTTTAGGGGCCGTTATGAAAGAATATAATAAGAAAGTAACTGTTAAACTGTCTTTAACTGAAATACTTTCTTAAGTATTTCAGCCAAACAGCAGACAAGTATCACATTCAAACATTAAAAGCAAGATTACTCCTTAAAAGACATTTACTAAGCAATTTCCTTTCCAACTAAAGACTATCTGGAAGAAACTTTCAAGACATTGCTCCACTTCTCGTAATTGCAATGCTTAATGTGAAATTTTTCCTCATTCGCTATTTCACAAATGACTGAAGGAATGTTTTTCCTCGGTAATTTTTTTTCTTCTTCATTTTTATTTTTTTGCGAACACTTAGATTCCATTGATAATATGATCTCCCTCTTTTTTTATGGCATATGTAGCACTCATATGATTTGAAATGTTTTATCTTAATGATTTTTTAACTAGGTAATTTTTGAATTGAAAAGCGGAATTTCTGAAACATGTAGTGCATGAAGTGCTTGCATTAAATAGTCCGATGCGTAATTAGTGTCTCGAAAGTAATTTTCAAAAAAGTTCTACATTTATTTTAATTATCATTTTTTGTATAAAAAAAAATAAAAGATTAATAGAATACAGTAAATCTTCTGTAGCAGATTTTGTTACATAATTTTACTCTCAAGTTTATCTAAATTACAAAATTAAATATAATTATAAACATTTTGAGACATAAATTACTGTGGAAAATAAGGTTTTTCGTACTATTAAAATCAAAATCCGCGTTAAAACCTGAGTACCTTAGTATTTAAGTACTTGTTATAGCTATATCAAAGTTTAAACAAAGTAAATAAAAGTTTAATGTATAATTACTTACACAGAAATTTTTGAAATAGATAATCTTATAAGGAGATTTGCAAAAAATAAACATAAAAATAAGAGACATTAAGCGTATAAAGATTGTTTCAGTTACATTTCAAATTATAAAATAACTAACCTCCATCCCCCTAAAAAAAAAAGGCTCCGTATTTTAAACCATTTTAGACCCTCGCGTAGGTTGGTTTGGTTTGATTTGTTGCTCTACAGTTACTTTATGCAAACTTTAGGCTAATTTTACCGGACCTACAGACTAACGTTTATTACGAACCACTAACAGACATCCATACAACTGTTAGGATTCCAACCTGAAGCATGTGGTACCAAAGGCCAGAACACTAGCGAATTGACAGTCAACGTGTCACTAGCCGTCACAGTGTGGTGTGGGACCGAGTTAGAATAGCCCCACTGTAGCCCATGCATTTCGTAAAAAGTGACTAAAATGGATACCAAGTGCATTTGTAGCAGTGCCATTTTGTAGCATTTTTTTTCATTGTAGCATTTTAGAGTTGTGGCATTTCTTTCCCAAGAGAGAAGAATGTATATTCTTTTACAACTACATAATAACAACCTATCACTCAAATTGACAGCAGATATGCAGTGTGATAGTTGGTTGTGTTACATTCAATTAGTGTTTTGTACTAATGAGAACAACATGTCATACAAATCTGATATCAGATATTCAGTATCATGTATAATGAGACCTCATGAAATTCTTCATTTCTCCCATTGAATATTACATCAGTATAAAAGAATATGTGATGTTTTCCGATTTTTGTGTTTACATTAGGCTTTATTTAAACTCATGTTTGTGAATATTGCAACACCATCAAGGACTTACGCGAGTGAGCTGAAAATTTCAGGAAATTCAAATTAACGCATGATATGCAAATGATTAGAATTTCAAATCCAGTAGCGCATGTGTATGCTGAGCAGCGCCCTCTGAACGGCGGATGGATCCGAATAAATAGACGGCTGTAGCGAGGCGTGTATGGTTATCGGTAATTATCTGCTAGTGATAAACGTTAGCTCAATCGTTACTTATGCCTCTTCGACGAAAGAGAGCGGGATTTGAACAACTTACATAGTTTGAACGGGGGAGAATCCTCGGCCTTCGTGAAGCTGGATTGCCTTATCGTGCAGTAGCCGCTCGTGTGCAGCCTAACCGCAGCACAGTGATGCGTCTTTGGAAGCAGTGGACGGACGAGTGTCGGACAACTCGGAAATCCAGGAGTGGACCCCTAAATGTGACGTCAGCTCGCAATGATAGACACCTGGCCCGCATGGCGCTGACGGACCGTACAGCTTCCTCTAGACAATTGGCAGCACAGTGGTCAATAGCTACAGGTGTTTCATTGAGTGCTTCATCAATTCGTAGACGTCTGTTGCAGCATCCTTTATACAGGATTATTGCCGCCTGCGGCTACAATTTGCCGCTCAGCATAGAGACTAGAGTGCTGATTGGCAGCATGTCGTGTTTTCTGACGATTCCCGCTTTAATTTGTGGTACCATGATGGCAGCATTCGTGTCAGACGCTATGCCGGTGAACGCCACCTTCCGGAGTGCATTATCGAACGCCAGAGTGGACGAACACCCGGTGTTAAGGTCTGGGGTGCAATCTGAACAGTAACCGGTACATCAGTGAAGTTCTACAGCCCCAAGCTGTTCCCTTCCTTCAAAGCTTGCCATGCGCTGTATTTCAACAGGACAATGCCCGCCCTCATATCGATAGGACTGTTCAATCCTTGTTTGCAACGCAGCAGGTACAGCTTCTTCCTTGGCCTGCGTGTTCCCCGGATATGTCGCCGATTAAACATGTGTGGGATTTCGTTGGCCGGCGTCTCGCTCGTGATCCTCGTCCTGTTGCTTCTGCAGACGAACTTTGGGTGCGCATACATGGAATGCTCTTCCTCAGGCAGACGTTCAAAATTTGTTTGACTCCATGCCACGTCGTGTAACAGCACTTATTGCGGCGCGTGGTGGCTACACAAATACTGATTCCGATCTCTTGTTATTTTTTGTTTGCTTTGAACATTTAATCATTTATTTGTACCACTGCCACTCAACTGTGTATTAAATTTCATTCAATTATGACGATTCCTTCATGGTGGTGCAATTTTCACAAACATGAGTTTAATAAAAATCCAGATAAAAATATGCTAAATCTTCCTCTAGAATAACTTTTTTTGCATTAATTAGACAAAAAATCGGTTCATTTATATATTATTATACTTTGCATTCAACATTTAATTGTTATTAAAGCAAATTGTAACTATTTATTATTCGGTGGATTTATTTTGGTGTAATCACTGAGAGATTGCGAATACACGATATTTTTCACAAAAGCAAATAAAAAAAAAAGAGTTGAAAAATACAAATATATCTTAACGCTTGATTAACGCTCGATTTTTCTTTGTATATAAACTTGTTAAATTCAAAGCTCTTTTGACCTTAAATTCAAATTTCAGTGACAAATATTGCATCCTCTTTTATGTGTTGTGTAGGAGAAAAAAAGAAGCTTTTCTCGCTGAATAAGTGAAACAAATCTCGCTTTACTTTTCGCTGCTATGACTCTGGCAACTTGACACTTCATAAATATTTAAAAGTGCAAAATATTGTACAATTCTGTAAAGATTACTGTACAAGAAAAATACTTAGTGTTCTTTCAAATGCGTTCAAATGCACGCTGATCTATAGTACTTTTCACCATCTGTCACTCAAACTCACTTGTAACTTATTTAAATACAAATAGATGTTTTTAAATTTTTTTTTTCTTTCGTTCTTTTATTGTTGAATAAACAAATAACTGACAATGCATTCGTTTCTTGAACAGTGGAGACTCTCTAAAATTCAGTGAAATTTTTTGTATAATAGATTAGCAAAAAGGAAAAATAATTTTGTTTTAACAAAAGTTATTTACCATAAAGAATAGTTTCTCAAACAATGGCTTTTTAATGCCTTAATTTTTCGTCAATACCTTTTAAAAAGAAGTTAACTTAACCAGACATTTTTATTAGGAAATGTAGTTGAAAATGTTTTTGCATTGAATAATAATAAATAACAGCACACATAAGAGAATATTAAACACATTATTTAATTTTTTAAGCAGAACAATAGATATAAAAATGTCTGTAAATTTTTTATCATAATTACAGAGAATGGAATAAATTTTATTTTGGTTAACGAAGCAATTAGTATTTTTTATTATAATTATAATTTTGATTTAATTTTTCTATAAGTCGATATTGTAAACATGTTTCATTTAATTTTAATGATTTTTCTACTTTATTATTAGTTGAATTATAACATTAGTATATTGAAATTTCAAATTGCATTTAATAAAAAAATTTTAAAAAATATTGAAATAATTAGTATTCTTCTATCGCGATACACTTTTTTAAAGGAAGGGAATTTATTTTATGATCACCGTTTAAGTTTGTTCTTGTTAAGAGCTAATATTTTTGTGATGTTGTATTGTCAACGTTTATGTTAAGTATTAATACTGACCTGTATTTATTTTAAATAATATGTTTATTTATTTGTAGGATAACTTCTTTTATGTATATAGTCGATGGATGTTACTATTTTTCTGTAAAAGTTTACCTTTTTAAAATTTGTAAGGGTCGTGAAATAGTAATAATAATTAGTCTCTTAATTTGTGTAGCACAAGAGGGATTATTTTGAGATTTGCATACAAATTAATTAAGATTAAAATCTTATTTGCAAAACGTAAATTATTAAAAACTCAATTGTAAATATTTTTCTGAATCACCTAAATATTATTATTATATTGAGCACTATGGAAAATCAAAAATACACGATCGCCTTTACTTGTTAAATATGTTGTTTAAATAAATAACTACAAAAGATAATCCTTATAAACAGTCACCACTTCCAATGAATATATTACGATTTATATAATAAAATTTAAAAAAAACCACAATTTTAATTTAGAAATCTATATAATATTATGCGTGTACAAATATTTAACATGCATCAGCAATTATCCATTGATATAGTGATAGATCATTGGGATATTTGAATCTCTAATTCGACTATGTTTTAGCATATGCAGATGCAACTGATGACACAGTTACAATAGAAGCCAATGCTGCTCCTCCCACACAATTTCCCTTGCAATAATTTGAATATAACAGTAACTTCCACACGTAGAACCCCTGATCCCTACTATATTATTATCAAATCAATGTCGCTGTGTGTATGTATATATATATATATATATATATATATTCCTTATAAAAGTATGGATTTCTACTTAGGATCATGCATTCGGTTCACAACTAGACATCGGATTTCATATTGAAAATTTCAGTGTTTATGCTGAATATGACGACGATAAATATATTTTACAGAATGGGTTCAAGTAAAAGGGTTTGAACTTCCTAGACACCGCCTTTGGTAATTTTCGTTATGAAACTGTGGTGGATATAGTGTTGTTGTTGTTTCTTATCCTACTTGGTAGACATCCAAATCAAGCCCACGAATCCGTATGGATTCATGGTTGAAAGGAAAGGGGCAGCTTCAGTTTGAGATGGAGCACCCGTAGGCAGAAAGCTGACTTGGCTAGAGTGAGTTCTATAGTCATATGATACAGGAACGTATATCTTAAAGTGAATAAAAGTATTGGTTAAAGTTTAAAGTGGTGACTAAACCACTGCAAACATCCGTGGCACAGCCGGGACTTGACCCGTAACCTGTGGCACCGAGTGCCAAATACTAGGTCATTCAGGCCGTACTATGCACCTGCTAATCTTGAAGCTGTTGTCATTTTAAAGGTGCATGATAATTAAGTCAACTTTCCCAGACACTCTAATCACTAAAATTTCTTTTTCTTAAAAATAGTTTTGCAATCTTTATTTAATAAACAAAATTCAAAATAAAAATAAACATATTTATATAAACTTAAATTAAAGATTAGAATGATAAATAAAAGTAGGTAACAGTTTTAATGATTCCAAAAAAACCGTTAAAATTAATCTACTATTTCGTATATTAAAATAATATCATTATGTATTTTAAGGAAACTCTGTAATTTATGCGTAAGTTTAATTATTTTCTTTAATTACGATAAAAAGTATTTGAAGTATATTCAGATAATAAATAAAAGTCTATGTATTTAAAAACAAATATTAATATTCATTGCAGATAGGTGTTATTATTAATATGTAACTGGGCCATAATAATAACATTCTTTGTAGGTATTGTCAGATTTCAAGCATTGTTTTATTTACAATTGTATTGTTGTGGGTTGGAGCAACTCTGGATTGTAACTGGGTGTGATTGGGTTGAGACTAGAGATACAGGTTTGAGAATACGTATCTTTATTTAAACACGCACAAACACCACACCCACCACAACCACCACCTACTTAATGTGTTAAATATTGTCTGTCTCCAATTGTTTAATTAGAGACAGACTATATTTAACACATTAAAGACATACAATTATAGATTCGTGGAAGAATTCCACTTCTAAGCCGAAAATAAAGAAACTCAGGTAGACGCTGGATGAGAGAAATATACTTCCTCTTCGGGTGAAAGTCTGTAGGCCAACTATTACGCAGGGTTCGCTGAATATATTTCCTCTCGGGATGAGAGATTATGTTTCTCAATAGAAGCACCGGATGCGCTCTACTTCCTCTTGGGTGAGAGTCTCGAGGCCTATTAACCATTTCTTCTGAATGTCACAGAAGGTGCTCGTGCAGTGCGTAGGAAGAAGCACGATTACACAATTATTATCTATTTTTTGCAGGTACGTGTGACTTTAATTTCGTATATTACTCAATAGAATAATAATATTTAATGACGCTGCATGCAATGGGATGCATGATATCTTCGTATCAATAACGCATTTTTCATATAAAACAACAGTTTTTCATGTACAATATCAACAATGTTTCATACGAAATAACAATATTTTGTTACTAATTATTTTAAGGATTAACATCATACACATTGCACATTCTCTAAACTGCTAATCTAAAAATTTGAAATCAAAAGATTAATATTCAAAATTTTTATTTTTATTTATTTATTTATTTTGCATATTTCTTGTTAAGTTGCTTAAAAAAATATTAACAATTACGTTTTTTAATAATTTACGTTATCTAGTAAAGATATTTTAATCTTATTTATTTTGTACTTAAATATAAAAATGTATAATTTAAGATCTGTCAAAATAATATTTAAAGTAACATCACTTATTTACACACCTCTAGAGAAATTCTAAAATTATGTTTAATTTTATTTTTATCTGAGAATTTTTTAAACTTGAGCCTTGAGCGATTTTTAAGTATTATTTTTGCGAAACACAAAGAAAGGATTTCATAAGCGATCCATTTTTCAGTCTAATAACCACCCGTTCAATAAAATGTTTACTTTCTTGTCTAATGGATGGCTGATTTATTATTCCTAAGTTGGCAATTGAAGTCAGAATACTAATAACAAGATTTATAAGAGTAATAATTTTATTTCACTCCCGATATATTTGGGAAATAAATCTTTTAATGAATCTTTTTAAAAAATGAAAAATGAGAATTTTGGTAGATTTCTTTCTGGCGAAAAAGACAAATGGTTTTATTAGCTTTAAGTCTTCGCGGATGAAACGGTTAATTGCATCTGAATCAACAAGAGTTTTTACGACGAAAACTGTAATTATTTTTTTTCACTAAACGTATTAGTCACTGTCTTGATTGTTTAACAATCTTCAGATATACACGGAGAAGGTTTATTTCTTTATGTAAATATTTAATTTCTTTCATGTTCCTTTTTTTATTCTATATTGAATTTGATTTCTTTCAAAGTTTTGTGATATTTTTATTATTTCTGTCTATGAAGATTGTTCATTTTTCTTGAGATAAATTCGATGTGTGAGCAAAGATATGATTCGTTGAGTGAAACATTTAAGGCTTGATTCAAGTAGTTATGATTTAAACCCTTACATAAGTAATTTAACCCATGCATTAAGTAATTTCAAGCTGAAATTTAAAATTTATATTTTAATGATATATATTTGCAGGCACTATTATCAAAAACAAGGAGATAGAAAAGGTCACCTTCACCAATGTGAATGTCACCTTGACATTTCGATCTTACACACTTCAAAATCTTCACCTCGACAGTCGGATTGTCTGGTGAAGATGATTTTCAAATTTATCCCTGGAAGCAACAAAAAACAACACTCTGTTTTCCCTGAATGCCCTTTCAGTTAGGGATAATTTGTATTATAGTGTGCACGTGTACGAGATGTATTGAATTTTAAGTAACCGTTAAAACCGTTAAAAGAATAGAAGAGTGAAAGATTGTTGTTGTCGTATCCCCTGAAGAATACAAGCGAATCAAATATCGTGGTGCTCTCGAATAATATTGGTTATGCTGATTACCAACTTAGAGTATAAATCGTCTTTCGAGGGATGGTCTAGACAATGCATGGTAGCTGCAACAGTTGGGAAATCAAAAACATGATGAGGAGTAAGCTCGACATCTGGGCAGTTGCCATATTTTCGGTATTTTTTAACACCATCAGCTGAAATTTTCATACTATTGTGGTGCTTCTTCCATAATCTTTGGAGAGTAGTAGCTGTTTTTCTGTCGACATTTTTGTACTTGGTATTTCATTTTGGTCTTAGAAGAAATCATAAGTTTAGATTTTTCCACGGCCTTTGCGTCTATAAGGTAGGATACACGTTATGCCAAGGAGTGGATTTGTTCTAAATGAGATACAATGTTCAAGATCATACTTGTGAAACCTTTATTAAGATCTTGTAAGACAGACCTTGAGTCAATAAGGTAGAATTTCCATTGAGTTGTTGGGAGGGAGGTAGAGTCAGATAGGCCTCAAGTGCTCTTTGAATGGCTAGCAGTTCTTCTGTGAATTGTCTGTGAAGTTTTTTCCAGCACTGGCAATTTCAGTTCTTTAACATTGGAGGAGCAGGAAAACAGTTCCGACACAAAAACAGCAAAACCGTTGAGCTGGAAGATCCATCAGTGTAGGCAGATATGTGATTGTATTATGAAAGGAAATTTATTGTTTTGATCCCTAATTTCTTTAGTTTCTTCTTTGGCTCTCTCTTGGAGCAGTGTTCAATTAAGATCAAGGACTAGTGTGGTATTTTTAGGCACTGTCTTATAAAAAGGAGGTTCTTTAGTAATTTTGAATACTTCTGACATTAGGTGGATTCTTTCTCTTATTGCCCTATCAAACAATAGTGGAAAAGATCTCTTTAACCTTGACTTACGATTCCAATTTGTTAATGTCTGATGGTATATATGCTATTCGTTAAAGGTTTGGACACTATAAATTTAACTGTTAATAATAAAATGTGTTATTAAATATATATAAAATAATATTTAAGTTATTAAACTTTCCAGGAATTATAGATTTCATTTATATATTTAAGAATAAAAGTCTTATGGTTATAAAATATATAAATTATATAATCTATATATTTAATAAACTATTATAGAATTATATAATCTATAATTCCCAAAACGTTTAATGGCTTAAAAAATTAACGCAAAATTATGCTTTTATTGTAATACAAAATTTTTATCAACTACTTATATCGGCTTATGTACACATTTCCTTAGCTTCAAAATTTATTTCTTTAACGACTTAAATTATATTTCGACCGAGACAGGTAACAACAAAAAAACTCTAAATTTTGTTTCACTCCATTAATAATTATCCTTGTTAGTTTGATTGTAATTAATATTTTTCTGATTCATAAAATAATTAAATTTACTAAAATGTTTAGAAATTATTCATCAACAAAATATTCCTCTAAATATCTCAATAATTATTTCCGATATACTAAGAAAATTTAGAAATAAAATAAAAGCACATTAAGGTAGCCGTCGAGAAATAAAAATTACATAAATATACATAATAAAATATTAATGCAATTTAAAATTTAATCATTCATGATGTTTTGTATTTATTTTTCATCTGACACTTCATTATCGTTTGGCATTAGATTACTATTATGGCAGTTATCTTAGCTACAAAAACTTACTTTATGGATTAATCATTTAATATTCATAACCATTAGTGGCTTTTTTTTATTTTACAGCTAAAAATACCTTTTCGTAAAAATTATCTTTTTTTAGTTTCAGAAAAAATTTTTTTCATCGTTAAGTATCGAAGAAAAGTTTAGAAAATATTCTTTTCATTTGCGTAGTAACTAATTTCATTAATGAGTCTTGAACGACGAGAAGGAAGAAAAAGTACTGCAAAAAAAATATTCACTCTCCATTACTCTGCACTCTTCATTTCATTTAGAGAATATTATTAATTTTTTTCTTACCACTCTTTCTCGCTAAGTCTTTTAAAAAGTGGGGGATTTTTGGGAAGAGCTTCCTGGCTGTACACCAAAAACTGCATTGAAGAGTTTGCTGAACCAGTCAGTTTTCTGATTAAATCTGAAAAGACGTTTTCGGTAATTATCGTCCCCTCCAAGAAATTGTTTGATTATAAGCAAAGGGATGAATGGCTTTTATTTGCACTTTCAAATCTCTTAATTCTCAATGATGAATCAAAAAATTTTATCATGTACATTGCACTAAATGATGGACATATTTCTGCAAGCACAGCAAAATATTCTTATTTTAATGCAAAAATTAATTTTAAATTGCTTGAATCATGATTTAATAACATTTTAATACATATTATTTCATTTAACATTTGCCTGTAGGAAACTGTTATAAATTAATAAATCTAGTTACTAATATCTTACTACTGTGCCCAAAAAGTAAGACCAATTATTTTTTTTTCAAAATTTTTTTATTTATTCTTCCAAATTTATTTCCTGGCCTTTAAAGTAATCCCCTCTGAACACAATGAACTTATGCCAACTTTTTTCCAATCCTCAATGCTTGCTAAAAAGTCATCGGCAGTGGTAGACTTCAAAGCTCGCGGCGATTCACGTTGAATCACTTCAATCGACTCAAAACGGTGTCCCCAGTGTGGTCTTTTGAGTTTAGGGAATAGCCAGAAGTCGAAGCCAGAACAAACGTATTGGCTGTGGAACGATATGGGTTTTTATTTTGGCGAATTATTTTTTTTAATTTAAAATTTAATCATTCATGATGTTTTGTATTTATGTTTCATCTGACACTTCATTATCGTTTAGCATTAGATTACTATTATGTCTGTTATCTTAGCTACGATTACTTACTTTATGGATTAATCATTTAATATTCATAACCATTAGTGGCTTTTTTTTATGTTACAGCTAAAAATACCTTTTCCTAAAAATTATCTTTTTTTTCTTCCTTTTTTTTAGTTTCCAAACGAATTTTTTTTTTATCGTTAAGTATCGAAGAAAAGTTTAGAAAATATTCTTTTCATTTACGAAGTAACTAATTTCATTAATGAATCTTGAACGACGAGAAGGAAGAAGAAGTAAGGCAAAAAAAATATTCACTCGCCATTACTCTGCACTCTTCATTTCATTTAGAGAATAGTATTTATTTTTTTATTTTCTTACCTCTCTTTCGATCTCTCCGTCTTTTAAAAAGTCGGATTTTTGCTAAGAGCTTCCTGGCTGTACACCAAAAACTGCATTCAAGAGTTTGTTGAACCATTCAGATTTCTGATTAAATCTGAAAAGATGTTTTCAGTAATTATCCTCCCCTCCTTAAAAATCGTTGGATTCGAAGCAAAGGGATGAATGGCTTTTATTTGTCTTTCAAAATCTCTTAATTTTCATTGATGATTCATTATGTACTTTGCACTTGATGATGGACATAATTCTTCAAGCGAAACAAAATATATACTTATTAATTAAAAAAATAATTTTAAATTGCATGAATCATGATTTAATAATTATTAAATTTATAAAAAAAAAAAAAACTAAAGACCGATTATTTCATTTAATATTTGCCTACAGAAAGCTGTTATTACAAGTTAATACATTTAGTTACTAATACCATACATAACTTTTTAAAATTTCAGTTTTAAAAAGAATTGTACATTAGAAAGAAAACAAAGTGTATGTATTTATTTTAATATATTTATTTCATTATAAACGTTTTGCATCAAGAAAGTGATAATGTGCTGTAAATTTCATTTTTTTTTCATATACAATAATGAAATTAGTGTAAAATTTAATAATAATTTTTATAAATTTTAACGACTACGAATTTTGATGCCAGAATACTCAACAGAAAATAGAATCACATTTATATTAATTATAAATAAAAAAATATATCATTTTAAAATAAATTTTAAATAAAAAAATATATTTTTAAAATAAATTATAAAAAAAAATTATTATTTTGAAATAAATTATAATTAACAGTTTTCAATTTGAAATAAATTATTTAAAAAATTATCATTTTGAAATAAAGTATAAATAAAAAAAATTATCATTTTAAAATGAATTATAAATAAAAATTTATCATTTTGAAATAAATTATTAATAAAAAATTATCATTTTGACATAAATTATAAGTAAAAATTATCATTTTGAAATAAATTATAAATAAACAATTATCATTTTGAAATAAATTTTAAATAAAAATTAACAGAAAATTTATTTAAAAAAAACAAAATTAATCATAGTTTAATAATTTTCTAATTATGCTCTTTTCTAATTTTTTTATTTTAACACACATTTGTCCAGAAATTACAGAAAATTACAGAAAATTACGAAAATACTCAATAAATCGATTTTTCATAAAAATATTTTTTAAATACACCTGTTTTCGATTAGATGTAATACAATTTATTTATAAAAATATAATAATTGCTAACTAAATTAAGAATAATTAAATTATTTACTTAAATATTTTCGTTAGATCCAATCGATAAAACAAACAAACTGAATCTTTTTCAAGATATTTTCTACTGAAACAATATTTTATTATTAAAAATTTTTAAATTCTTATTAAAAACATATTAAAATGCAAATATATTTTTATAAACACGTTACTATTATCATTAGTGACAAAATTATAGACATTAAACAATGATTTGATATCCATCAATTTATTTGAGCCTAGTCAAAGTTCATAAAAACAAAATAAAATATCAAAATATTTTAACACATTAATCCATCTCAATTACTTTAAAATATTGTTTAAAATGGCATTATTTATTAAAAAAATTTAAAAAAATATATAGTGTTTTAGAAAAAATTTAATACCAACGGAAAAGCTTGGGAATAATGTTACAGGCAGTATTTTCTCAAAAATTTAATGCGTTTCCTCTTCAGTAAATATAGAAAACACCGATACGTTTTTATTCATATGAGTAGGAGTATTTTAGATATCTCAAAGAACATTGCTCTTTCTTATTTACTAGACTTTGCGTATATATTCAGTATTCCTAGCATTATTTTACATTGTTGTCTTTACATCTAAAGGCATCCCTAAAGATGGGGCGGCTTTCAAAGCAGAATATTGAAGCAGATATCTGATAAATATCACATTTATGCTTAAAACAAAAGCATTGTTCCTTTTGTGCATCAGCACAGAGAGCTTAAATATGTTATAAGAAAACTAAATATGTAATATGCAAATGTTTTTTTAAAGATTAAATATTCATTTTATATTGAAAAGTTTCTTATGCTATCCTTCTCCATTGAATATTTTTTAATTATGCTTCTTTAGATTTGAATTTAAAATTCTTTCATATTATATTCGAAGAGCTTAAATCTATAAATGTTTTTAGTTTGTAATAGCATAAAATTATTTTTAAGAGTAAAATATAAAACTTTAAGAAACTCAATAGAAAGATGTACTTAGATTACATATTTAAATATTTAAATTTTCTCTTATTGAAACAAACTGCTTAATAAAATAAGTAGCATTTCATAATTTAATATGCAATTTCTTTATGCAGCATTCTGATATATCTTATTTGTTTTCTCCATAAATAATACATATCTGCCTTTTGTTAAAATATCTTATATCTACGTGATTGTTCTACAACAATAATATGTTCTCTAAATATAATAATGGAATTTTCTTGGTAAATATAATTATAAAAAATGTAAGTTAAAAAATTTTAAATCAAAATTTTAAAGTCAAAAAAGCAGTTTGAGCAAATTAAGTACATACGAATAAAATGCATGCAATCAGGATATAACCATTAAACACAAACACAATTTTATGTATTTATCCTAATATCTAGAATTTAAAACAAAGCATATCCTTATTTTTAACTTATCTAAGTTGCATAATCATTTTCTCAACTTTTTTCCATATTCCTATATATACAATTTTGAATATCGTAATATTTAAATGCATTGTTTTGGAAAAAAATATTTAATTTTTTTTAAAATAATTCTAAGAACATTTCCCCACTTCACTCACTTTGCATATTTTATTTTAAATTTTATTTACAAAAAAAAATTAAACATTCAAACTTGAAAATGATAATATTTTTAGTGGTAAAAGAAATATAAGTAATTTAAAATTAAATAAGGCTCTCCTAGCATAAGGAGAGTTAAACTTGAATCCTCGCATCTGCATCTTTTAATGTAACTGCATTCTGATACGAAGAGACTAGATGGTAGTTGTGCAAGATGTGTAAATGACTCGTCCTGACAACCAGGTTGTCTAATGGAAACTTTCTGGATTTTCTTTTGTACGACAATCACATCCCAGACAGTATCCCTTGAATGTCTTCCTTTTAACAGTTCCCATCGGCGAATTCTTCGTGACGAACGTAAGTAGAACGAAAGGTCCACCTATATTTAAAAATTTCCAATGATCAGAATATTCGGACAGCACTGTATTTAAGTAAATATTAAAGTTGTAAATATAGTTAATTTAAAAAAATAAATAAATAAAAGTCCATATGGATTTAGCTGTTAAAAATGGTAACCATCTTAATCTAATTTCTTTCGACAATTTTACAGCAATATTGCATTAATTTTTTTAAAGCTAAAAGAGATTATTATTATAATGACCTCACATTATATCGTCGACAAAAACTTTTTATATTATGGAGAATAAAAAATATCACGATATAACTGTTGAAATCTATGTTGTGTGAATTTTTTTCAAGAAACAGTAAAGTGAAATATCTGATTCAGCAGTATAACAATGCGTAGCGTAATAAACTGGTTATTGTAGATTATAATGATTAATGATATTTTAGTAATCAATGCTAAATAAATATTTAAAAAATGAAGTTTTTCTTTCGACAAAAGTTTTAAGGCTGCATATTTATTTCTTAAAATCCACCATTGAAATCCATAGTATTATCAGCTTTATCAAATATAAATGATGTTCTAATGCAGTTCGCAATACAGAGACAGTTAATCTTTATGCCATAAGCAAGGGCTGCACTGTTGTTTCTCATTTAGCACTACCCAGGGGGACGTGTTGCTTGAAGATATGCTATAAAAGCAAGTAACACTACCCCCACAACGCTCTACGATCATATTAGACCGGAACCTACAGTTTAAAGTCGATTGCGAACCACTACAAACAGCCGTAGCACCGCCGGGACTTAAACTCGAAACCGATACCTTATAATACCGAGTTCCAAAGCGCTGGCCATAAGGAAAAGAGGCCAAAGATATAAATTATCAGATATAAATAAGAATAGACATTGCTGACGACATTATTATAGATTATGTTATAGACATGACATTGTATTGAATTTTCGTTTTAATTATTTTAAAATCAAATCATTTAGATAAAAACAAGTAATAGCTTATCTTAGTTAAGAAATGTATTTTAATTTTATTCTAATAATAATCCTTAATTGAGACTGGTTTTAAAAGAAGTATTCAAAAATTTATACTTTCAAATATATACTTATTTTATATATTATTACCGGAATTTATTCCCATTTGTAAGAATTCTACCCAAAATAGAAATATTGCTCATTTTCTTTTCAAATATTTTAACAAAGCCTAAAGTATTGCATTTCAATTGTGTCTGATGCATATAAATCGTTTTGAAACGTCTTTCCTGGGTGCGCTTTTATAAATAAAGGCTGCTCTGATATGTCTTTTAAGAATATCTCATTAAGTTGTCAACCATGTCTATGCTATAATCATCATGTGTTAGATCAAGCGATAATTAACTATAATTTCCTTCCACTCTGAACAGTAATAAGTGTACATTTACACGTTTCAACTTACAGCTTTCTTAATCAACATACGTTAGTCACGCTCAATCAAGCCCTTAATAATAACATTTGTTCATGCATTCTAACTTGAACACGCTTAAGGTATGTTGTGTATTTCAATCGGTAAACTAAAGTATGTTTAGTCAATAGTGTTAACAATTAACGAATTTTATCAAAATAATTTTCAGATATTAGCATAAAAATGATAGAATAAATATTTTTATAATGGCTTCCAAATAATTTTTAATTTTACTGTATATAATATATATATATATGTATATATATATATAGTATTTTAAAATTATAAAGCATCTTTTCAGTAGATTACTTATAGTTTAAGAAAATTTAGGTAATGAATAAAGTACTTTAAGCTAATTGTTAAAACCGACATAGAAATGATGCCGTTAGTCTACGTATACTCGTAGGACGGCCAAATAAATTAACATCAATATAAAAACAATTAAAATAAATACGAAAATTAATAATGAAACAAACAACTAATTTACCTTTACTTTTAATGAATACTAATATATACAATTACAATCAAATTTAGGATTTTTACATTGGCACTTAAAACAGAATAAATAAAAAATGTTTATAGAGAAACAATCATAATATTACTCATACCTCAAATGAAATATTCCCATGAGTGTGTAGGCAGTGATTTACCAGTAGCCTCAAAACCTTTTAACAAAAAGAATGCTCACCGGAAATTCAAAGATGGACATAGATATAAATTATAAATTATCCATGTAGCCATTCTCGCAGCAAAAAATTGCGTACCAGGCTCACGCACTGTCGCAGATCGTTCGCTCTGCTTTCAACGGGTTTTCCTTTCTGCCCGCAAAAACTCAAAAAAAGGGGTCCCACCAAACCGACCGGTTCTTTTGGACCTGACCGTGTGACCGGGAGGGGTTATCTACCATTCCTGGATTCATACAAAAAATAAAGGAAATACCCCTTACCCACACACAACAGGATAATTACCAGTTACAACACTAATTATATATTTTAAAGTAAATATAATTACACGATTCTTAACAATCTTTGTAATACGATAATACACTGAAGTGACAAAAGTCATGGGATACCTCTTAATATCGTGTCGGCCCTCCTTTCGCCCGGCGAAGTGCAGCAACTCGACGTGGCATGGACTCAACAAGTCGTTGGAAGTCTTCTGCAGGAATATTGAGCCATGCTGTCTCGATAGACGTCCATAATTGTGAAAGCGTTAATGGTGCAGGATTTTGGGCACGAACAGACCACTCGATGATGTCCCATAAATGCTTGATGGCATTCATGTCGGGCGATCTAGGTGGCCAGATCATTCGTTGAAATTGTCCAGAATGTTCTTCAAACCAATCGCGAACAGTTGTGGCCCGGTGACATGGCGCATTGACATCCATAAAAATCCCATCGTTGTTTGGGTACATGAAGTCCATGAATGGCTGCAAGTGATCTCCAAGTAGCTGAACATAAGCATTTCCAGTGAATGTTCGGTCCAGTCGCACCAGAGGACCAAGTCCATGCCATGAAAAAACAGCCCACACCATTACGGAGCCACCACCAGCTTGAACAGTGCCTTGCTGACAGTTTGGGTCCATTGCTTCGTGGGGTCTGCGCCACACTCGAACCCTACCATCAGCTCTTACCGACTGAAATCGTGACTCATCGGACCAGGCCACGGTTTTCCATTCATCTAGGGACCAACCGATATGCTCACGTGCCCACGAGAGTCGCTGCAAGAGATGTCGTTCTGTCAGTAAAGGCACTCGAGTCGGTCTTCTGCTGGAATAGCCCAAGAAAGTCAAATTTCTCCTCACAATTCTAACAGACAAGTCCTTGTACTTCCCACATTGATTTCTGCGGTTATTTGACGCAGTGTTGCTTGTCTGTTAGAATTTACGACTCTATGCAGACGTCGCCGGTCTCGGTCGTTAAGTGCAGGCGGTCGACCATTGCGCTGTCCATGGTGGGATGTTATGCCTGAAATTTCATACTCTCGGCACACTCTTGACACAGTAGATCTGGGAATGTTGAATTCCCTAACGATTTCCGAAATGGCATGACCCATGCGTCTAGCTCCAACTAACATTCCGCGTTCAAAGTCTGTTAATTCCCGTCGTGCGGTCATCATCACGTCAAAACCTCTTCACATGAATAAATTGAACAGAAATGAAAGCTCTGCGAAAGCACCGCGCATTTATACCTGTTCTACGCGATGCTACTGCCATCTGAAAATTTGCATATTGCTATCCCATGACATTTGTCATTTCAGTGTATAGTTTATTAATAGTTTACAAAGATTACATAACTAAGTGAGTAGTTTATAAAGAAAATATAAGATCTTCAAAAACTTTTTTCTGTGAAAATATCTTTAGAAAGATTTTGCCAAACAAGCTTTTTAATAGTGTATTGTTCTGAAAAAATAATTATACATGGTAATTTTTTTAACTACTAATCTGAACAATAAAAAAAATGAAATATTGAATAACTGTAAAATATACATATAAATTATATAGCAACATTTAGAGTGAACAACTTCTGTTACCTTCATATTTGTTTTTTCTAACTTGAAATTTTTATACATCTAGTTATTTTTATTACTATTTATGATTCCTTTATAAAAATGATAATAATTATAATAATTGCTAATAATTAAAATAAACATGATAATAATTGCAATATATCTACTTTCTAAAAAATTACATTAATTTTTCTCTGAATAATTTGGTTCCTTGTTACGCAGTGATCAAAGGCTGTCTTTAATGTTTCGTGCGGGAAGAAAGGTCTCCGCTGGTATAAATCATTTGCCTGAAAAATTAGGCGACTCATTATGGATGTTATGTGCATATATCTGTACGTGGAATCCAAAAATAAATACCCAGCGTGTATAAAGTAGAAATCACCTACAATAAATCACGAGTTTTTCTTTAAAAGAATGTTGAAGTCATGCATTTTAATGCCACTATGAAGATAAATAATAGTGGAATAATAAATTAAAAAATTTTTTAATTGAGTAGTTTTTGCTACTCGTATTATCGTATTAAAAAAGGTGACAGATTCGAAAAGTATGTATTACTTTACGAACTCTTTATGGAATGCTCCATTTTCTTTTAATGTTCCATCCAATCATGGGAAAAATCATGTAATTTACAATAATCATCTTTTTTATGTCCATAAAAATAATTGCTAGATCGTCTGGTAATATCAAACTATCTACATAAAAACTTTAAACCTATCTTCCATCTTAAAAACATGAAGCATAGTTTTCAACATTTTATTAATTTCTTTCCATCGATAATTTTCCCTTTTCCCAAGATTTATCATGATTGTAGGGGCAAAGAACAATAAAAGGGAAAAATAATTTAATAACTGTTCGCCCTTTTCAACTTGCTCCCATTCACAATTTTTAATCTACCTTCCCCAAGATAACATGGTTTTTCCTAAAATTTACGACAGTCTCTGGCGGATGTATCCCATTAACCGCCCACCTACCCTTTCCATTCCATTATTAGAGTAAAAATATTTCCCCCGCTGAAAATATTAGTTACTCTGGGCTCGATCGTATGTCTTTCGTTATCACTGTACAAGCCAAGACCACAAGGAGGACACAGGGGCATTCATTTTAGCGTCCTCATCAAGTGTGTAACGGACCGGGCAACCCCTTGATGAGGCCATCTTGTCGAAGATTAGAAGAGGTGGGCACCTTGCAAACTCTTTACCTTATACGCCCACTTCACCAATTAGATCCTGCCAAAGCGGCGTGAAATAAGGAGATAGGGATATTGGTTACTTGTTACGCAGTGATGAAAGGCTGTCTTTACTGATTCGTGCGGGAAGAAAGGGTCTCCGCTGGTATAAATCATTTGCCTGAAAAATTTGGCGACTCATTATGCATGTTATGTGCATATATCTATATACGTGAAATCCAAAAATAAATACTGTGCGGGTATAGAGTAGAAATCACCTAAAATAAATCACGAGTTTTGCTTTAAAAGAATGTTGAAGTCATGTATTTTAGTGACACTATGAAGATAATTTATAATGGCATATTAGTTTAATAATTTTTTTAAGTGAGTAGTTATCGTTACTCAAATTATCGCACTAAGAAAAGGCGAGATATTCGAAAAGGATGAAACCATTTCCATACTTATTCGAACTCTTCCTGAAACCATTTTCTTTTAATCCTCCATCCAATCACGGGAAAAAACATTTACTTTACAATTATCACCCTTTTTATGTCCATAAAAATAAATGCTATATGGTCAGATAATTTTAAACTATCTACATAAAAACACTTAAACCTATCTTCCATTTTAAAAACGTGAAGCATAGTGTTCACCATTTTATTAATATCTTCTTGCAACCGATTCCCATCGATAATTTTTACTTTTTCCCAAGATTTATCATGATTGTAGGAGCAAAGAACAATAAAAGGGAAAAGGAAAAAAAAAAAAATATTTTATAATTGTAACCCCTTTTCAACTTGCTCCCATTCACAATTTTTAATCTACCTTCCCCAAGATAACATGGTTTTTCCCTAAAATTTACGACGATCTCTGGCGGTTGTATCCCATTAACTGCCCATCTTCCCTTTCCATTCCATTATTAAAGTAAAAATATTCCCCTCGCTGAAGATATTAGTTATTCTGGGCTCGATCGTATGTCTTTCGTTATCACTGTACAACCCAGAACCACAAGGAGGACAAGGGGCATTCATTTTAGCGTCCTCATCAAGTGTTTAACGGAACCGGGCAACCCCTTAATGAGGCCATCTTGTCGAAGATTAGAAAAGGCGGGCTCCTTGCAAACTCTTTACCTTTTACGCCCGCTTCACCAATTAGATCCTGTCAAAGAGGCGTGAAATAAGGAGATAGGGATATTGGTTCCTTGTTACGCAATGATGAAAGGCTGTCTTTAATGTTTCGTGTGGGAAGAAAGGGTCTCCGCCGGTATAAATCATTTGCCTGAAAAATTAGGCGACTCATTATGGATGTTATGCGCATATATCTATACGCGAAACCAAAAAAAATACTCTGCGGGTATAAAGTAGAAATCACCTACAATAAATCACGAGTTCTTCTTAAAAAGAGCGTAGAAGTCATGTATTTTAATGGCAGTTTGAAGATTAATAATTGTGGAATAATTTACTGTTATATGCAATTTACATACTCTCACCACACATTTTGATGAAAGATACATATTTATTATTATCAATGATTATCTATTAGTGTCTAACTATAAACCAACTTTCCAAAATTAGTGAAGCTGTAGGTAAAAAAACGCGTTTTAACAGATATATAAGTTAGTTGTAATTTATTAATGAACTAACTTTCATATTGATATCTACTAATATATATTGAAATCTATTCTCACCACACATTTTGATAACAGATAGATATTTATTTTTATTAATGATTGTCGATTAGTATTTAACAATAAACCAATTTTCCAAAATTAGTGAAGATGTTGGGACTGAAACAGCATTTTAATGAATATAAGTTAGTTGTATTTTAATGAACTAATTTTCACAAATATTGACATCTAATTACTAAAGTGGATCTATAAACCAATAATAACTAATAAATAAATAATTGCTTTTTTTAAATAATTTATATTATGCTACAAGGAAATTCAAATCTTAATTATTTTGTTTTTAAATATCAAAACGTATTATTTATGATCGATGTTACTTTAAAAATTCTTTAAAAATTAAAATCGTTCTGTTATTATTATTATGGCACAATAACATAATAACAATAATATTACTTTCTTAGATGAACATTAATATTTGTTTTTAATTGCGTAAACTTTTATTTATTATCTGAATATATTTTGAATTATTTTCTATTTTAATTCAAGGTATATTATTTAAAGTAACATCACTTATTTACACAACCTTTAGTGAAATTCTAAAATTATGTTTAATTTTTTTTATCTCAGAATTATTTAAACTTGAGCCCTGAGCGATTTTTAAGTATTATTTTGCGAAACACAAAGAAAAGATTTCAAAAGCGATCCATTTTTCAGGCTAATAACCACCCTTTTCAATAAAATGTTTACTTTCTTGTATAATGGATGGATGATTTATTATTCCTATGTTGGCAATTGAAGTTAGAATACTAATAACAAGACTTATAAGAGTAAGAATTTCATTTCACTCCCGATATATTTGGGAAATAAATATTTTAATGAATCTTTTAAAAAATGAAAAATGAGAATTTTGGTAGATTTCCTTCAGGCGAAAAAGACAAATTGTTTTATTAGCTTTAAGTCATCCCCGGATGAAACGGTTAATTGCATCTGAATCAACAAGAGTTTTTACGACGAAAAATGTAATTATTTTTTTTTCACTAAACTTATTAGTCAATGTTTTGATTGTTTAACAATCGTCAGATATGTACGGAGAAGGTTTATTTCTTTATGTAAATATTTAATTTGATTCATGTTTCTTTTTTTATTCTATATTTAATTTGATTTCTTTCAAAATTTTGGGATATTTTTATTATTTTTTTCAGTGAAGATTGTTCATTTTTCTTGAGATATATCCGATGTGTGAGCAAGATAGGACTCATTGTGTGAAACATTTAAGGCTTTATTCAAGTGATGTTTAAAACCCAGATATGTATTATTTAAGCAATTTCAAGCTGAAATATTAATGTTTATATATTTTTAATGATGTATATTTCAAGGCAGTACTAGAAAACAATAAACGTTGTGCCTAATTAAGACAGGACTCATTGCTTGACACATTTAATGCTTGATTCATGTTATGTTTAAAATTCATACCTGTATTATTTAAGTAATTTCTAACTGAAATTTTAATATTTATATTTTTAATGATGGATATTTGAAGGCACTATTAAAAAAACAATAAAGTTGTGCTTAAATAAGACAGGACTCATTACTTGAAAAATTTAATGCTGTTCTTCTGTCGGCATTTAGTTTTGATTCTTAGCAGAAATCGTAAGTTTAGATTTTGCCAAGTTCTTCGCATCTGCAAGGGAAGTAGGAAGGACAGTTGGATCCAGACTTTTGGTATACTTCGCCCAAAGAATCTGCAATTTAATTAAATTACAAATCCACACGAGTGGATTTGTTTTAAAAGAGATATAATGTCCAAGATCATACTTTTGAAACCTTCATTAAGAGCTTGTAAGGTGGATCTTGATTCAGTGAAGATAGTAATTCCATTCATTTGTTGAGGTGGAGGTAGACTCAGATACCTCAAGTGCCTTTTGAATGGTTAGTAGTTCTCCTGTGAAGTTTAATGCAATTTTTGCAGCACCGGCCGCATTTTTAATTCTTTGTCCGTGAACGAGTAGCAAAACTTACTTATTTCTTGGAGGAGTGTTCAATAAAATCAATCAATAAAGGACTCAATAAATTTTCAATAAAGGACTATTATTGTGTTTTCAGGCATTGCCCTATAGAATGGAGGTTCCTTAGTAATTTTGAGTGTTTCAGGAATTAGTTCGAATCTTTCTCTTATTTCCCGAGTGGAGAAGATCTATTTAACCGTGACTTACGATTCCTGTTTGGGAAATTTTGTTGGATATATGCTGCTCATCAAATCTTTGGACACTCTTTGTAAATTTAACTGTTAAGAATAAATGGTGGTTATTAAATATATAAAGTATTATACATATAAGTTATTACATTTTTCGGGAATTACAGATTTCATTTATATATTTAAGAGTAAAAGGTGGTTATTAAATATATAAATGAAATCTATAATTTCCGAAAAGTTTAATAATTTAAATAATCAAAGCAAAATTATGTTTGTATTGTAATATAAAATTTTTATCAGCTTATGTACCACATTTTCTTAGCTTCAAAATTTATTTCTCTAATGACTTAGATTATATTCCTAATGAGACAGGTAACAACAAGAAAACTCTAAACTTTGTTTCACTTCATTAAAATGATCCTTGTCAGATTAATTATAATTAATATTTTTCAGATTCATAAAAATAATTAATTTTGATAAAATGTTTAGTATTTATTCATCAATAAAATATTCTTCTAAATAAATCGTTAATTATTTTTGATATGCTAAGAAAATTCAGAAATAAAATAAAAGCACATTAAAGTTGCGTCGACAAATAAAAATTATATAAATAAACGCAATAAAATTTGTAATGCAATTTTAAAATTTAATCATTCCCGATGTTTGGTATTTATGTTTCATCTCACAATACATTATCGTTTAGCATTAGATTACTATTATGGCTGTTAAACTTACTTTATGGATTAATCATTTAATATTCATAACCATTAGTAGCTTTTTTTTATTTTACAGCAAAAATTACCTTTTCGCAAAAAATATCTTTTTTTTTTTAGTTTCAAAACGAGTTTTTTTTTCAGTAAGTATCGAAGAAAAGTTTAGAAAATATTCTTCTCATTTACGAAGTAACTAATTTCATTAATGAGTCTTGAACGACGAGAAGGAAGAAGTACTGCAAAAAAAATATATATTCACTCTCCATTACTCTGCACTCTTCATTTCATTTAGAGAATATTATTTATTTTTTTCTTTTCTTACCTCTCTTTCTTTCTCTCCGTCTTTTAAAAAGTGGGATTTTTGAGAAGAGGCTACCTGGCTGTACACCAAAAACTGTATTCAAGAGTTTGCTGAACCATTCAGATTTCTGATTAAATCTGAAAAGACGTTTTCACTAATTATCGTCCCCTCCTTAGAAATCGTTTGATTCGAAGCAAAGGAATGAATGGCTTTTATTTGTCTTTCAAAATCTCTTAATTTTCAATGATGAATCAAAAATAATTATTATGTACTTTGCACTTGATGTAGAAAATATTTCTGCAAGCAAAGCAAAATATTCTTATTAATTCAAAAAATTAATTTTAAATTGCTTGAATCATGACTTAATAACATTTTAAGACATATTATTTCATTTAACATTTGTCTGTAGAAAAATGCTATTATAAATTAATGCATTTAGTTACTAATAGCATACTACTGAGCCCAAAAAGTAAGACTAATTCATTTTTTAAAAACTCTTTTTATTCTTCCAAAATTTATTTCATCGCCATACGTACACTGCACTTAAGCCAACCTTTTTCCCAATCCTCAATGCATGCTAAAAAGTCATTGGCCATCCAGGTCAATTTGAATGTCTTCAATCGACTAAAAACGGTGTCCCCGAAGTGGTCTTTTGAGTTTAAGGAATAGCTAAAAATTATCATCTTGAAAGAAATTATAAATAAAAAATTATCATCTTGAAAGAAATTATAAATAAAAAAACTGTCATTTTAAAGAAATTTAAATAAAAAATTATAATTTTGAAGTAAATTATAAATAAATAAATGTATCATTTTGAAATAAAAAATAATTATAGAAAATTAGCTGTGAGACATAAAAAAAATGAAATTAATCATAGTTTAATGATTTTTAAAATATTTTTTTTATTATAACATACATTTGCGCGGAAAATTAGAAATAATTACGTAAAAATTATGATTTATACTAAATAATTAGATTTGTTACAAAAATATTTCTTAATTACACCTGTTTTGGATTTGATGCAATAAAATTTAGTTATAAAAATATAATAAATACTAACTAAATTGAGAATAATTTAATTATTTACTTAAATATTTTCGTTAGATCTAATTGATAAAACAAATATACTGATTTTTTTTCAAAATATTTTCGACTGATACGATGTTTTACTATTAAACATTTTAAAATTATTATTAAACACATATTAAAATGTAATAAAATTTATTTATAAACACGTTGTAACAATTATCATTTAGTGAAAAAATGATAAACATTAAGCAATTATTTGATACCTATGCATTTATCTGAACCTAAGTAAGAGTTCATAAACATAAAATAAAAAACAAGAAATATAAAAAAAAATAAGTTATGAGAAAACTAAATATGTAATATGCAAATGTTTTTTTAAAGATTAAATATTCATTTTATATTGAAAGGTTTCTTATGCTATTCTTCTCCACTGAAAATTTTTAATTATGCTTCTTTTCATTTGAATTTAAAATTCCTTCATATTATAATTGAGGAGCTTAAATCTATATAAATGATTTTAGTTTATAATAGCATAAAATTATTTTTAAGAGGAGAAATATAAAACTTTAAGAAACTCAATAGAAAGATGTACTTAGATTACATATTTAAATATTTAAATTTTCTCTTATTGAAACAAACTGCTTAATAAAATAAGTAGCATTTCATAATTAAATATGCAATTTCTTTATGCAGCATTCTGATATATCTTATTTGTTTTCTCCATAAATAATACATATCTGCCTTTTGTTAAAATATCTTATACCTATGTAATTGTTCTACAACAATAATATGTTCTCTAAATATAATAAAGGAATTTTCTTGGTAAATATAATTATAAAAAAAATGTAAGTTACAAAAAATTTTAAATCAAAATTTTAAAGTCAAAAAGCAGTTTGAGCAAATTAAGTACATACGAATAAAATGCATGCAATCAGGATATAACCATTAAACAGAAACAAAATTTTATGTATTTATCCTAATATCTAGAATTTAAAACAAAGCATATCCTTATTTTTAACTTACCTAAGTTGCATAATCCTTTGCTCAAATTTTTCCATATTCCTATATATACAATTTTGAATATCGTAATATTTAAATGTATTGTTTTGGAAAAAAATATTTAATTTTTTTAAAAATAATTCTAAGAACATTTCCCCACTTCACTCACTTTGCATATTTTATTTTAAATTTTATTTACAAAAAAAAAATTAAACATTCAAACTTGAAAATGATAATATTTTTAGTGGTAAAAGAAATATAAGTAATTTAAAATTAAGTAAGGCTCTTTAATTTATTTATAAATCTTAAGATTTATTTATAAATCATAAGAATTATTTATAAATCCACACTTACAAATGTATACTCATTTTATATATTCTTACCTAAATTTATTTCCGTTTGTACGAATTCTATCCAAAATAGAAATATCGTTCATTTTCTTTTCAAATATTCTCTAACTAAACCTAAAGTATTATGTTTCAATTGTGCCTGATGCATGTAAATCGTTTTGAAACGTCTTTCCTAAGTGTACTTTTATAAATAAAGGCAGCTCTGATCTGTCTTTTAAGAATATCTCATTAAGTTGTCAACTATGTCTATGCTATAATGATCATTTGTTAGATCAAGCGATAATTAACTATAATTTCCTTCCACTCTGAACAGTAATAAGTGTACATTTACACGTTTCAACTCACAGCTTTCTTAATCAACATACGTTAGTAACGTTCAATCAAGTCCTTAATAATAACATTTGTTTATGTATTCTAACTTTAACGTTTATTGTGTATTTCCTTCGGTAACTAAAGCATGTTTAGTCAACAGCATTAACTATTAATGCGTTTTCATCCCAAAAGAATTTTTAAATATTTTAAAAGAAATGGTAGAGGAAATATTTTTGTAATTTCCAAATAGTTTCTAAAAATAAATAACTATTAGTTTTATTATAAATCATGTGTTACGATTAATCATTATATATATCTATATATATAGTATTTTAAAATTATAGAGCAAATCTACGCTAGATTATGTATAGTTTCAGAAAATTTAAGTAATGAATAAAGCACTTTAAGCTAATTATATATTTTAAAGTAAAAATGAGTACACGATTCTTAACAATCTTTGTAATAGGATAATATAGTTTAGTAATAGTTTACAAAGATTACAAAAGTTAGTGAATAGTTTATAAAGGCAATATGCGATCTTCAAAAACTTTTTTCTATGAAAATATCTTTAGAAAGATTTTGCCAAGCAAGCTTTCTTAACTGTGTATTTGTTCTAAAAATATAATTGAACACAAAATTTTTTAACTATCAACCAAATCAATAAAAAATGTGAAATAATGCATAATTATAAAATATACATATAAATTATATAGCAACATATAGAGGGAAAAACTTCTGTTCCCTTCATATTTGTTTTTTCTAACTTGAAATTTATAAACATCTAGTTGTTTTTATTACTATTTAAGATTCCTTTATAAAAATGATAATAATCATAATAATTGCTAATAATTAAAATAAAAATGATAATAATTGCAACATATCTACTTTCTAAAAAAATACATTAATTTCTCTCTGAATAATTTAAATATTGAAGGCACTATATGTATAAGCTGTAAAGTAAAATTAATTATTTTGGTTCGTTCAGAAATAATATTCTTTATTAAATAGTATTCTTTATTAAATCTTATAAAAGCTGTAAACAATTATGAAAAATAAATATATGGAGTGTAGTAAGGATAATATTTAATTATAAGAAATAAAAATAGAAATATTTTTATACACAAAATATTTTGCAAAGCTTATTATTTTCTTAAACATTCTAAACATTACGCAGTCTATTAAAGCTACTATAGACTAATTTTTTTTCATAAATTTAATTAATTTGCATATTTTAAACTTAATTTTGCTCGTAAAATTAATTACACTTTCTCCAATCAACCTTTCTAAGATATATTGCTAATTTTAATTTCCAAAACCTAAAAGTGTAAAACTATAAAATATGAATATTAATAAATGCTGAGAAATAAAAATAAAAATTTAAAAATGAAACTGAGAATAAACATTTTTTCAGACAATCATGAGGTAAAAAAAGTGAACGTGATGAGAAAATTAAAACAATAGTGGTAAAAAGATAACATAAAGCTTTATTTTCAGATCAAACTTTACAAAAAGAGTGACAATATTAAAATTTAACATTTTCTTCCATTTTTTAACATTAAATCATAATGTTTATAAACACATTTTAAAAAATTTTCAGGTTTGTTCGCCATATGTAAATATTTATTTAAGAGATAAAATTATTTGATCATAACACTAAATAAAAAAATTGTTAATTAATCATAGATTCTTATGTGGCTAAAAACGGGGATAATAATGTAATTTAAAATAGGAGCAATATGTTTTATTTAGATGACAGTAAAACATAAAGCAATTAAGAAATAGCAAAAAATTATTTTGTCAGTTTTATTATAAATATTTGTAAAAATTGTTTTTCATCTGTACAGGTATGTAATTTTTTATTAACATGTTTAAATCATTTCGTATTATTCAAAAATGTATTATAGGAACGTTTTTTTTTTTTTTTTTTACGACTTTATAACAAAACACAACTGTAGATGTTGTATTCCAGTATTTACTATATCACGCAAAACTCACTGAGGGAAATGAAAAGAAAAATTTTCTTACGAGAAGAGGTTTACGGTACTACTTATCATATGAGAGAAATTCAAGCAAACTTCAATCAGGTAACCTGAAGTGAGATTTCATCAAGCAACCTAAAAATTTCCACCAAATAGTTAAAGCCAAACGCTTATACACACTGCTCCCAAAATTTGAATCTGAATCCGCCTGTTTTCATTTTACCACTTGCCATTATCTGGAAAAAAAGATATTTATGTAAAAAAATAAATAAACAGAATTTTTAATTGAAATACATTTCTAATTTTAAATAATTTAATTTTTTATAAATACTGTGTAAATTTTAATAGTTTGGACAAAAATATCTTTAAGAATTGAAAAACAATAAATTTAAAGGGGTCTTTCAAAAATACATTTTTTAGAAAGTAGAATAAGACAGATTAGTACGATAATATTTCATTAAAATTTTAAAGCTAACAAACCCAAAATATTTCATATTTATTATCAACTCCATTTACGCCGTTTATTATTAAATGAGCTAACCTCACTATCATTAGCTGAAATTATCCAAACGAAACGTCTTTTTCTAAACCTCTGTAATGTTATTCGCTAAAATAGTCTTATAAAGTATCTTTCTAAAAATCATAATACAGCCTTAATTAGGGCTTTAAAGCAAATATCAGCGAAATTTAATCTTCATGATTGTGCTGAATAACATAGCTATTTGCATATATTCACTATTAATCAATGCATGTATTTTTAACTCCTTATCATAACAAATCATATTATTATCAGACAAAAATATTTTTTTTTAATATTAATTGAACAAACATTAATTGGTACATTGATTAAATTGATTGATTTAACACATTGATTTGCCCACGTTTTCAGAGAACATAGAACTGTCTAAGACTCAAGCACCTTCATTTCTTAAATTATTTTTACTTAATATTTATAATTAAATTAGCATTTAAATTCTTAAATTTTACATAATATTAATAATTCTACTTAAATACTATGAATCTTATTCTTAGTATGCGGTATTTAATTTATTATTAATAATGCAAAGTTAAACAACAAGGAATGTTTAAATAAAAAAAAATATGGTTTTCAGAAAAGTACTTGAATTATTTTATTGAATATTTCATCGAAGTAAGTTTATTAAAAATTTTTAAATTGAGTAGTTTTTTTCTACTTAAATTATCGCAGTAAAAAAAGGCGAGTGATTCGAAAAAGATGAAACCATTTTCATCGTTTACGAACTCTTCCTGGAATGCTCCATTTTCTTTTAATCCTCCATCCAATCATGGCAAAAAAAACATTTACTTTACAATTATCACCCTTTTTATGTCTATAAAAATAATTGCTAGATGGTCAGGTAATATCAAACTATCTACATAAAAAACCTTGCAAAAAAATAGACATTGCCTGCCTCTTAAAAAAATGAAGCATAGTGTTCACCATTTTATTAATCTCTTCCTGCAACCGCTTCCCATCGATAATTTTTATCTTTTCCCAAGATTTATCATGATTGTAAGAGCAAAGAACAATAAAATGGTAAAAGTAATAGAAAAAAAAAATTAATGTTCCGCCTTTTCTACTTGTTCCCATTCACAATTTTTAATCTACCTTCCCTAAAATTTTCGACGATCTCCGGCGGTTGTATCCCATTAACTGCCCACCTTCCCTTTCCGTTCCATTATTAGAGTAAAAATATTCCCCCTCGCTGAAGATATTAGTTACTCTGGGCTCGATCGTATGTCTTTCGTTATCACTGTACAACCCAGGACCGCAAGGAGGACACAGGGGCATTCATTTTAGCGTCCTCATCAAGTGTTTAACGGACCGGGCAACCCCTTAATGAGGCCATCTTGTCGAAGATTAGAAGAGGCGGGCTCCTTGCAAACACTCTTTACCTTTTACGCCCGCTTCACCAATTAGATCCTGTCAAAGCAGCGTGAAATAAGGAGATAGGGATATTGGTTCCTTGTTACGCAATGATGAAAGACTGTCTTTAATGTTCCTTGAGGGAAGAAAGGGTCTCGGCTGGTATAAAAATAAATAACTTGCGGGTATGAAGTAGGAATCACCTACAATAAATCACGACTTCTTCTTTAAAAGAACGTAGAAGACATGTATTTTATTGGAAGATAAATAATTGTGGAATAATTTACTCTTATATGCTGTTTACATACTCTCATCACACATTTTGATAACAGATACATATTTATTTTTGTCAATGATTGCGTATTAGTATCTAACCATAAATGAACTTTCCAAAACTAATGCAGCTGCAAGGACTGAAACAGCGCCTTAGTGAATATCGGTATAAGTCATTTGCCTTAAAATTTAGGGGACTCATTTGGATGTTATGTGCATATATCTATACGTGAAATCCAAAAATAAATACTCTGTGGGTATAAAGTAGAAACCATCTACAATAAATCACGAGTTCTGATTTGACATGTTGCGAAGCAACTTGGCTGCGCAAGCATCCGCAAGCTTTTATCTTGTTTCAGTACAAAGTAAATCACAAGGTTTTCAAATCAAATATTTTAATAACAATATGAAGATAAATAATAGGGGAATGATAGTTTCATAATTTTTTTAATTTGAGTAGTTTTTGCTACTCGAATTATAGCAATAAAAAATGGCGAGAGATTCGAAAAGGATGAAGTCATTTTCATACTTTACGAACACTTCATGAAATGCTCCATTTTCTTTTAATCTTCCATTCAATCGTGGGGAAAAAACATTTACTTTACAGTTATCACCCTTTTTATGTCCATAAAAATAATTGCTAGATGATCAGGAAATATCAATCTATCTACATAAAAAAAAAAACCTTAAACATATCTTTCAACTTAAAAACATGAAACATAGTGTTCGCCATTTTATTAGTCTCTTCCTGCAACCGATTCCCATTGATAATTTTTAAATTTCCTCAAGATTTATCATGATTGTAAAAGCAAAGTACAATAAAAAGGGAAAAATAAAAAAAAATATTTAATAACTGTTCCCCCTTTCAATTTGCTCCCCATTCACAATTTTTAATCTACCTTCCCCAAGATAACATGGTTTTTCCCTAAAATTTACGACGTCCTCTTGCTGCTGTGTCCCATTAACTGCCCACCTTCCCTTTCCGTTCCATTATTAGAGTAAAAATATCCCCCTCGCTGAAGATATTAGTTACACTGGGCTCGATCGTATGTCTTTCGTTATCACTGTACAACCCAGAACCACAAGGAGGACACAGGGGCATTCATTTTAGCGTCCTCATCAAGCGTTTAACGGACCGGGCCACCCCTTAATGAGGCCATCTTGTCGAAGATTAGAAGAGGCGGGCTCCTTGCAAACTCTTTACCTTTTACGCCGGCTTCACCAATTAGATCCTGTCAAAGCGGCGTGAAATAAGGAGATAGGGATATTGGTTCCTTGTTACGCAATGATGAAAGGCTGTCTTTAATGTTTCGTGCAGGAAGAAAGTGTCTCCGTTGGTATAAATCATTTGCCTGAAAAATTAGGCGACTCATTATGGATGTTATGCTCATATATCTATATACGTGAAATCCAAAAATAAATACTCTGCGGGTATAAAGTAGAAATCACCTACAATAAGTTCGGAGTTGTTCTTTAAAAGAATGTAGAAGTCATGTATTTTAATAGCACTTTGAAGATTAATAATTGTGGAATAATTTACTGTTATATGCAGTTTACATACTCTCACCACACATTTTGATGAAAGATACATATTTATTATTATCAATGATTATTTATTAGTATCTAACTATAAACCAACTTTCCAAAACTAGTTATACTGTAGGGATTGAAGCAACTTTTTAGTGAATATAATTTAGGTGTAATTTATTATTGAACTACTTTCATAAATATATCTACTCTCATCTCAGATTCTGATAACAGATACATATTTATTGTTATCAATAGCTGTCTATTAGTATCTAACTTTAAGCAAACTTTCCAAAATTAGTGAAGCTGTAGGCTGAAAGGTAGGGAAGCTGTAGGTAAAAAAACAGCGTTTTAGCAGATATAAGTTAGTTGTAAATTATTAATGAATTAACTTTCATAAATATTGATATCTACGAATATATATTGATATCTATTCTCACCACACATTTTGATAACAGATAGATATTTATTTTTATTCATCATTGCCTATTAATATTTAACAATAAACCAATTTTCCAAAATTAGTGAAGCTGTTGGGATTGAAACAGCATTTTAGTGAATATAAGTTAGTTGTATTTTATTGAACAAATTTTCACAAATATTGACATCTAATTACTAAAGTGTATCTATAAACCAATAATAACTAATAAATAAATAATTGTTTTTTTAATAACTTATATTATGCTATAAGGATATTCAAATCTTAATTATTTTGTTTTTAAATATCAAAACGTATTATTTATGATCGATGTTACTTTAAAAATTAAAATCGTTGTGTTATTATTATTATGGCTCAATAACATAATAACAATAATATTACTTTCTTAGATGAACATTAATATTTGTTTTTAATTGCATACACTTTTATTTAGTATCTGAATATATTTTGAATTATTTTCTATTTTAATTCAAGATATATTATTTAACGTAACATCACTTATTTACACAACCTTTAGTGAAATTCTAAAATTATGTTTAATTTTTTTTTTATCTCAGAATTATTTAAATTTGAGCCCTGAGCGATTTTTAAGTATTATTTTGCGAAACACAAAGAAAAGATTTCAAAAGCGATCCATTTTTCAGGCTAATAACCACCCGTTTAAATAAAATGTTTACTTTCTTGTATAATGAATGGGTGATTTATTATTCCTATGTTGGCAATTGAAGTTAGAATACTAATAACAAGACTTATAAGAGTAAGAATTTCATTTCACTCCCGATATATTTGGGAAGTAAATCTTTCAATGAATCTTTTAAAAAATGAAAAATGATAATTTTGGTAGATTTCCTTCAGGCGAAAAAGACAAATGGTTTTATTAGCTTTAAGTCTTCGCGGATGAAACGGTTAATTGCATCTGAATCAACAGACTTTTACGACGAAAACTGTAATTATTTTTTTTCACTAAACTTATTAGTCACTGTTTTGATTGTTTAACAATCTTCGGATATATACGGAGAAGGTTTATTTCTTTATGCAAATATTTAATTTATTTCATGTTTCTTTTTTTATTCTATATTGAATTTGATTTCTTTCAAAATATTGTGATATTTTTATTATTTTTGTCAATGAAGATTGCTCATTTTTCTTTAGATAAATTCGATGTGTGAGTGAGAAAGGACTCATTGAATGAGACATTTAATACTTGATTCAAGTAGTTATGTTTAAAATCCATACATAAGTAATTTAACCCATGTATTTAGTAATTTCAAGCTGAAATAAAATATTTAAAGCAAAATTATGCTTTTATCGCAACAAAAAGTTTTTATCAACTTTTTATATCAGCTTATGTATCATATTTTCTTAGCTTCAAAATTTATTTCGCTAACGACTTAGATTATATTCGTACTGAGACAGGTATCAACAAAAAACTCTAAACTTCGTTTCACTTCATTAATAATTATACTTGTCAGATTAATTATAATTAATATTTTTCAAATTCATAAAAATAATTAATTTCGCTAAAATGTTTAGAAATTATTCATCAGAAAAATATTCCTCTAAATATCTCATTAATTATTTCTAATATGCTAGGAAACTTCAGAAATAAAATACAAGCACATTAAAGTTGCCGTCGACACATAAAAATTACATAAATAAACATAATCAAATATTAATGCAATTTAAAATTTAATCATTCATGTTTTTTTGTATTTATATTTCATCTCACACTTCATAATCGTTTAACATTAGATTACTGTAATGGCTGTTACCTTAGCTACAAAAACTTACTTTATGGATTAATCATTTAATATTCATAACCATTAGTAGCTTTTTCTTAATTTTTGCACCTAAAAATACCTTTTCGTAAAAATTATCTTTTTTTAATTTTCAAAACGAATTTTTTTTTATCGCTAAGTATCGAAGAAAAGTTTAGAAAATATTCCTTTCATTTGCAAAGTAACTAATTTCATTAATGAGTCTTGAACGACGAGAAGAAAGAAGAAGTACTGTAAAAAATAAATATATATATATATATTTGCTCTCCATTGCTCTGCACTCTTTATTTCATATAGAGAATATTTTTTTTTCTTACCTCTCTCCGTCTTTTAAAAAGGGGGGGATTTTTGGAAGAGCTTCCTGGCTGTACACCGAAAAACTGCATTCAAAAGTTTGCTGAACCATTCAAATTTCTGATTAAATATGAAAAGACGTCTTCAGTAATTATCGTCCTCTCCTTAGAAATCGTTTGATTCGATGCAAAGGGAGGAATGGTTTTTATTTGTTTTTCAAAATCTCTTAATTTTCAATGATGAATAAAAAATAATCATTATGTGCTTTGAACTTGATATTGGAAATAATTCTGCAAGCGAAGCAAAATATATACTTATTAATTCAAAAAATAATTTTAAATTGCATGAATCATTATTTAATAATTATTAAATACATAACAAAAATAATTTAAGATATATTATTTTCTTTAATCTTTGCCTGCAGAAAATTATTATAAATTAATGCGTTTATTTACTAATACCATACATACCTTTTTAAAATTACAGTTTTAAAAATAATATATTGTACAGTAGAAGGAAAACAAGGTTTATATATTTAATTGAATATATCTATTTAATTATAAATGTTTTGTGTAACGAAACTAATAATATGCTGAATTTTTTTTTTTAAACTATAAAGAAATTAGTGTAAATAATAATTTAGCATAAACTTTTTATAAATCCTAACCACTGTGACTTTGAATGTCTTAGAAAAATGTATCATTATAAAATCAATTGTAAATAAAAAAAATTATCATTTTGAATAAATTATTGATAAAATTTATAATTTTGAAATAAATTTTAAATAAAAACTTTATCATCTTGAAAGGAATTATAATAAAAAAATTATTATTTAGAAATTAATTGTAAATATTGTTTTTTTTATCATTTTGAAATAAATTATAAATAAAAAATTATTTTTGAATTACGTTATAAATAAAAATATTTTAAGTTTGAAATATATTATAAATAAAAAAAAATATCATTTTGAAATAAATTATAAATAAAAAATTTGCAGTAAAATATGTAAAAAATGAAAATAATCCGATTACTGATTTTCTTAATATTTTTTTTTTTTTTTTTTATTTTAACATACATTTAGCACAAAATTACAAAACAAATATCAAATTTTTGCGTTATACTAAATATTTTGATTACTTATAAAATATTTTTTAATTATACCTTTTTTTCGTATTAGATGCAACAAAATTCAGCTGTAAAATATTATAATTACTAACTAAATTAAGAATTATTTAATTATTTACTTAATTATTTTTGTTAGATCCAACCAATGAAGCAAATAATCTGAATCTTTTTCTACGCATTTTTCATCGTATCAGGATGACAAAATAATAAACAATAAAAAATTATTTGATATCCAGCAATTTATCTGCGTCTAAGTCCGATTTCCTAAACACAAAATAAAAAAAAAAAATAAAAAAAAAGGTAATATATTTCAGAAAGTCTTTTATCAATAAAGTTGAAATTTTCCTCTAACATCTGGCGGCATCTATTGGTGCAACGTAACATGCAACGTAAATCTAAAAAAAAAACTAAAAATAATTAATTTAATTTAATTAATGAATTAATATTTGAAAAAAATGTATTACATCAAGTTCAAAAAAATCAAATACAAGTTCAAAAAAAAATGTATTTGAACTTGAGTTGAGGAATAAAAATTTTATTAACGATTAAAAATCTGAACAAGATATATATATAGCGAGTGTGTGAACTAATAGTACAGATTTAATAAAATATTTTAACACATTATTTCATCACAATTATTTTAAAATATCGTTTAAAATATCATAATTTATAAAAAAGTTTAAAAAATACATAGTATTTGAGAAAAAAGTTAATACCAACGGGAAAAGTTTGAAAATAATGTTACAGACAGTATTTTTTCAAGAATTTAATGCGTTTCTCCTTCAGTAAATATAGAAAACACCGCTACGTTTTTATTCATATGAGTAGGAGTATTTCAGATAACTCAAAGAACATTCCTCTTTCTTATTTACTAGACTTTGCGTATATGTTCAGTATTCCCAGCATTATTTGACATTGTTGTCTTTGCATCTAAAGGCATCCGTAAAGATGGGGCGGCTTTCAAAGCAGAATATTGAAGCAGATATCTGATAAATATCATGTTTATGCTTAAAACAAAAGCATTGTTCCTTTTGTGCATCAGCGCAGAGAGCTTAAATATGTTATAAGAAAACCAAATATGTAATATGCAAATGTCTTTTTAAAGATTAAATACTCATTTTATATGGAAAAGTTTCTTATGCTATTCCTCTCCATTGAATATTTTAATTATGCTTCCTTGGATTTGAATTTAAAATTCATAATAATATATTCGAGGAGCTAAAATCTATATAAATGATTTTAGTTTATGATAACATAAAATTATTTTTAGGAGCAGAAATATAAAATTTTAAGATTCCTACAATAGAAAGATGTACTGAGATTACATATTTAAATATTTAAATTTTCTTGTATTGAAACAAACTGCTTAATGAAATAAATAGTTTTTCATAATTTAATATGGAATTTCTTTGTGCAACAGTCTGGAATATCTCATTTGTTTTCTCCATAAATAAAACATTTCTGCCTTTTGTTAAAATATCTTACACCTATGGGATTATTCAGCAACAGTAATATGTTCTGTAAATATAATAAAGGAATTTTCTTGATAAATATAATTATAAAAAACGTAAATTAAAAAAAAATTTAAATCAAAATTTTAAAGTCAAATAAGCAGTTTGAGCAAATTGAGTACTTACGAATAGAATCCATGCAATCAGGATATGATCATTAAACACAAACAAAATTTTAAGCATTTAGGCTAATATCTAGAATAATCAGCATTAGTGGCATCATCGACAAAAACTTCTTATATTGTTGAGAATAAAGAATGTTGATAAAACTGACGATTCAATCCATGTCGTGTGAATTTTTTCAAGGATATATACATGCGAAATATCTAGTAGTACACGCTCGACACACTCGGCCATTCAGGCTTCAGACTGCTTATTGTATAATATAATGAACAATGATGTTTTATTACTTAATAATAATACTAAATATATATTACTTAAAATATAGATTCATTAGTGCAATAAACTTATTATTGTTGTTTCTAATTTCCCTGGTGCAGGAAAGCCTACACCAGGTTCAAAAGACCCCGTCCCAGGCGACTGGTCTAAGAGTAATGAGCAGCTTCACTTTTTTTGGAGAGGAAGCACGAGGGCTGAAGACTAACTAAATCCAAAGACAATGTTCTTGTAGACATATGTGACCGGGACCTACGCTTTAAAGTGTATTCCGAACCCCTACAAGCATCCAGGTACAGCCAAGATTCGAACCCGCAACCTGTGTGCAGAGCTCTAGACACTCGGCCATTCAGGTCATAAACTGATTATTGTATAATTTAATGATCAATAATGTTTTATTAATCAATACTAAATGCATATAACTTAAAATAAAGTTTTTCTTTAGACAAAAGTTTTAAGGTTGTATATCTATTTCTTAAAACTGCCATTGAAACCCATTACATCATCAGCATTATCAAATGTAAGTAAGAATAGACATTAGGCACATTGTATTCAATTTTCGTTTTAATTATTTTAAAATCAAATCATTTACGTAAAAAATAAGCAATAGCTTATCTTTTATCAATTTCCTTTTTAATTAATTTAAAGTCAAATCATTTATGTAAAAAATAGGCGATAGCTTACCTTTTATCAATTTCCTTTTTAATTATTTTAAAATCAAATCATTTACGTAAAAAATAAGCAATAGCTTATCTTTTATCAATTTCCTTTTTAATTACTTTAAAATCAAATCATTTATGTAAAAAATAGGCGATAGCTTATCTTTTATCAATTTCCTTTTTAATTATTTTAAAATCAAATCATTTACGTAAAAAATAAGCAATAGCTTATCTTTTATCAATTTCCTTTTTAATTAATTTAAAGTCAAATCATTTATGTAAAAAATAGGCGATAGCTTATCTTTTATCAATTTCCTTTTTAATTATTTTAAAATCAAATCATTTACGTAAAAAATAAGCAATGGCTTATCTTTTATCAATTTCCTTTTAATTATTTTAAAATCAAATCATTTACGTAAAAATAGGCGATAGCTTATCTTTTATCAATTTCCTTTTAATTATTTTAAAATCAAATCATTTACGTAAAAAATAAGCAATAGCTTATCTTTTATCAATTTCCTTTCTAATTATTTTAAAATCAAATCATTTATGTAAAAAATAGGCGATAGCTTATCTTTTATCAATTTCCTTTTTAATTATTTTAAAATCAAATCATTTACGTAAAAAATAAGCAATAGCTTATCTTTTATCAATTTCCTTTTTAATTATTTTAAAATCAAATCATTTATGTAAAAAATAGGCGATAGCTTATCTTTTATCAATTTCCTTTTTAATTATTTTAAAATCAAATCATTTACGTAAAAAATAAGCAATAGCTTATCTTTTATCAATTTCCTTTTTAATTACTTTAAAATCAAATCATTTACGTAAAAAATAGGCAATAGCTTATCTTTTAAAAAAATTATTTAAATTTTCTTCAAATATCTTTAATTGAGAGCCTTATCTTAAAGATTTAATGACGTCATAAGAATTATTTATAAATCCATACTTAAAAGTGCATACTTATTTTATATTTTCTTAACGGAATTTATTCCCGATTGTAAGAATTCTATCCAAAATAGAAATATTGCTCATTTTCGTTTCAAATATTCTAACAAAGCCTAAAGTATTGTGTTTCAATTGTGTCTGATGCATGTAAATCGTTTTGAAACGTCTTTCCTAAGTGTACTTTTATAAATAAAGGCAGCTCTGATATGTCTTTTAAGAATATCTCATTAAGTTGTCAGCCATGTCTATGTTATAATGATCATGTGTTAGATCAAGCGATAATTAACTGTAATTTCCTTCCACTCTAAACAGTAATAAGTGTACATTTACACGTTTCAACTTACAGCTTTCTTAATCAACATACGTTAGTAACGCTCAATCAAGCTCTTAATAATAACATTTGTTTATGTATTCTAACTTGAACACGTTTAAGGTTTGTTGTGTATTTCAATCGGTAAACTAAAGTATGTTTAGTCAATAGTGTTAACAATTAACGAGTTTTCATCTCAAAAGAATTTTTAGATATTAAAATAAAAATGATAGTGTAAATATTTTTGTAATGGCTTCCAAATAATTTTTAATTTTACTGTAGATTATATTTATTGATTATACGTTATCATGAAGCATTATATATATAGTATTTTAAAATGATAAAGCAACTTTTCGCTAGATTACTTATAGTTTAAGAAAATTTAAATAATGAATGAAGCACTTTAAGCTAATTATATATTTTAAATTAAAAATAAGTACCCGATTTTTAACATTCTTTGTAATAGGATAATATAGTTTAGTAATAGTTTACAAAGATTGCATAAGTCAGTGAGTACTTTAAAAGCAATATGAGATATTCAAAAACTTTTTTCTATGAAAATATCTTGAAGAAGATTTTGCCAAGGAAGCTTTCTTAACAGTGTATTTGTTCTAAAAACATAATTAAACATGGTAAATTTTTGAACTATTAATCTGAACAATAAAAAAAATGAAATATTGAATAATTGTAAAATATACATATAAATTATATAGCAACATATAGAGTGAAAAACTTTCACTCCATATTCTCTTCATATTTGTTTTTTCTAATTTGAAATTTTTAAACATCTAGTTATATTTATTACTATTTATGTTTCCTTTATAAAAATGATAATAATTATAATAATTGCTAATAATTAAAATAACAATGATAATAATTGCAATATATCTACTTTCTAAAAAATTACATTAATTTTTCTCTGAATAATTTAAATATTGAAGGCACTATATGTATAAGCTGCAAAGTAAATTAATTATTAAACACAATAGCATTAATTCTTCTGGTACATTCAGAGATAATTTAAAGTATTCTTTATTAAATCTTATAAAAGCTGTAAACAATTATGAAAAATAAATATATAGAGTGTGGTAAGGATAGCATTTAATTATAAGAACTAAAAATAGAAATATTTTTATACACAAAATGTTTTGCAAAGCTTATTATTTTCTTAAACATTCTAAAAATTATGCAGTTTGTTTAAGCTACTATAGACTAATTATTTTTTCATAAATTTAATTAATTTGCTTATTTTAATCTTAATTTTACTCGTAAAATGAATTAAACAATCGCCAACCAGCCTTTGTCAGATATTGCTGATTTTAATTTCCAAAACCTAAAAGAGTAAAACAATAAAATATTAATCTTAATAATTGCTGAGAAGTATAAATTAATAATTTAAAATAAATTTTGACTGTCAACATTTTTTTAAACAATTATTAAGAAAAGAAAGTGAACGTGATGAGAAAATGAAAACAAGAATGGTAAAACGATAACATAAAGTTTTATTTTCAGATCAAACTTTAAAAAAAGGAGCCTGACAATATTGAAACTTAACATTTTCTTCCATTTTTAACATTAAATTATAATGTTTTTAAACACATTTTTAAATCTTTTCAGGTTTGTTGGCCATATGTAAATATTTATTTAAGAGATAACATTATTTGATCATTGCACTAAATAAAAAATAATTTAATTAATCATAGATTCTTATGTGGCTTAAAATGGGGATTATAATGTAGTTTAAAATAGGAGCAATAAGAAGATAAATTTTATTTAGGTGGCAGTAAACCATAAAGCAATTAGGAATTAGCAAAAAAATATTATGTAAGTTTTATAATAAATGTTTGTAGAAATTGTTTTTTATCTGTACAGATACGTAATTTTTTAATAACAAGGTTCAGTCTTTTCGTATTATTCCCAATTTTATTATAGAAAATGTATTTTTTTTACACAACAGTAGATGTTGTATTGCAGTGTTTACTATATGACGCAAAACTCACCAAATGAATAAAGAAAATTGTGTTACTGGAGGAGATTTAGGGTATTGCTTATCATATGAGAGGAAATCAAGAAAACTTCAGTCAGGCAGCCTGATGCGAGATTTCACCAAGCAACCTAAAAATTTCCACCAAACAGTTGAAGCCAAACGCTTATACACACTGTTCCCAAAGTTTGAATCTGATTCTTCTTGCTTTCACTTAACCACTTGTCAAAAAGATCTTAATGTAAAAAAATAAATAAACAACAATTATATTTGAAATGCATTTGTAATTTTTAATAATTGAATTGAATTGAGTTTTTAGAAATATTGTAGAAAAAAACTTTAGTAGTTCGGACAAATATACCTTTACGAATTGGGTAAAAAATCAATTTGAGGACTTCGCTTAAAAATACATTTTTTAGAATATAGGATACGACAGATTAGTTCTATAATATTTCATTAAAAATTTAAAGCTAACAAACCCAAAATATTTCATATTTATTATCAACTCCATTTACCTCGTTATTAATTAAATGAACTAACCTCATAATCATTAGCTGTAATTATCCAAACGAAACCTCTTCTTCTAAACCTCTCTAATGTTATTCGCTATAAATAGTCTAATAAAGTCTTTTTCTAAAAATCATAATGCAGCCTTAATTAGAGATAAAGCAAACACAAGCGAAAGTTTATCTTCATGATTGTGCTGACTTATTTGCACGTATTCACTATTAATCAGTGTATGTATTTCGAACTCCTTAACATAACAAATAATATTATTATCAGATAAAAATGAAGTTTTTAATATTAATTGAACAAACATTAATTGGTACATTGATTACTTGATTGATTTAAAACATTGATTAGTACACGTTTTAGAGAATATAGAACTGTCTCAGACACAAAAGCCTTTAAATTCGTTTCTTAAATTTGTTTACTTTGTATTTATATTTAAATTTATATTTCAACTCTTAAATTTTACGTAATATTAATAATACTACTTACATACTATGAATAATATTCTTAGTATATGGCATTAAATTTTATTATTAATGCAAAGTTAAACAACAAAGAATGTTTAAATAAAAAAAAAACGAAATAGTGGTTTTAGAAAAAAAAAACTTATTGCACAATTCATTAAAGCCTGTTTTCAAATTTTTTTAAAAATGAGTAGTTTTTGCTACTCAAATTATCTCACTAGAAAAAGGCGAGTGATTCGAAAAGGATGAAGCCATTTTAATACTTTACGAACTCTTCATGGAATGCACCATTTTCTTTAAATCCTCCATCCAATCACGGGAAAAAACATTTACTTTACAATTATCACCCTTTTTATGTCCATAAAAATAATTGCTAGATGGTCAGCTAATATCAAACTAGCCACATAAAAACCTTAAACCTATCTTCCATCTTAAATACATGTAGCATAGTGTTCACCATTTTATTAATCTCTTCCTGCAACCGATTCCCATCGATAATTTTTACCATTCGTAAGATTTATCATTATTGTAGGAGCAAAGAACAATAAAAGGTAAAAGGGAAAAAGTAAAAAAAAAAATATTTAATAACTGTTCCCCCTTTTCAACTTGCTCCCATTCACAATTTTTAATCCACCTTCCCCAAGATAACATGGTTTTTCCATAAAATTTACAACGATGATCTCTGGCGGTGTATCCCATTAACTGCCCACCTTCCCTTTCCCTTCTATTTTTAGAGTAAAAATATTCCCCTTCGCTGAAGATATTAGTTACTCTGGGCTCGATCGTATGTCTTTCGTTATCACTGTACTACCAAGAACCGCAAGGAGGACACAGGGGCATTCATTTTAGCGTCCTCATCAAGCGTTTAACGGACCGGGCATCCCCTTAATGAGGCCATCTTGTCGAAGATTAGAAGAGGCGGGCTCCTTGCAAACTCTTTACCTTTTACGCCCGCTTCACCAATTAGATCCTATCAAAGCGGCGTGAAATAAGGAGATAGGGATATTGGTTCCTTGTTACACAATGATGAAAGGCTGTCTTTAATGTTTCGTGCCGGAAGAAAGGGTCTCCGCTGGTATAAATCATTCGCCTGAAAAATTAGGCGACTCATTATGGATGTTATGCGCATATATCTAAGCGTGAAATCTAAAAATAAATACCATGCGGGTATAAAGTAGAAATCACCTACAATAAATCACGAGTTTTTCTTTAAATAATGTAGAAGTCGTGTATTTTAATGGAAATAAATAATTGCGGAATAATTTACTGTTATATGCAGTTTATATAATTTCACCACATATTTTGATAACAGATACATATTTATTTTTATCAATGATGTTTATTAGTATCTAACTATAAACAAAATTTCCAAATCTAGTGAAACTGTAGGGACTGAAGCAACGTTTTAGTGAATATAAGTCAGGAGTAATTTATTTCTGAACTAACTTTCATAAATATTGATATCTACAATATATATTGATATCTACTCTAAAAATGCACATATTTTGATAACAGATACATATTTATTTTGATCATTAAGTGACTACTAATATCTAATTTTAAGCAAACTTTCCAAAACTAGTAAAAGTGTAGGGACAGAAAAAGCGTTTTAGTAAATATAAGTTAGATGTACCTTTTTAATGAACTAACTTTCATAAATATTGATATCTAATTATTAAAGTACATATATATATCAATATGTTATCGACGTCCAATGATAATGCAGATCAATAATGCTTAGAATAGCACATAAGTAGGAACAGATTTAAACAAACTCTTGGACAGCTTTGGACGTAATGCAAGGCTCTAGACAATTGAGACTAGACAAAGATTGTGAAGTTGCATGTGAGTCTTTTGAATGTGAGCGTGGTAGTGTATGTCTCACATGGTATATTGGATTTTGTAACAAGAATTTTCCTGATTTTCTATGTGACACAGAAATAGAGGGTAGCTACCCTTAAAAGTATCCTCAAAAAGCAATAATTGTCTCGCACAGGACTGTAAGGGACATTCTAAGTTGGCAAGAAGTTACTTACGTATTACGAAGTTACTTACTCTTATTATTATTATTTAATAAGAGATAAATAAATATTGTTATTTCAATTTCTATACAAAAACAATTGAATCCTGTATTCGTATTTTATTCATTTGTATTTCTAGAAAAAAGTCATTCAAATTACAGCACTTGAAATCATTTATTTAGCTTATAGCGGATGTCTTTTATACTTTGTGGAGGCAGAAAGGTTTCGACTGGATAAATCACTTACCTAACTATGGCAATAAACATTTCAATTATCTATTATTTATTCCATATATATTTTCGTAGAAATATTGTTATATAAAGATGATTTTAATTTATGGTGCATTTATTTCATATGTGATTCCTAAAATAAATATATAGAGTAACAAAATAGAAATATTTTAACCATAATTCAAGGTTTTTGTTGAAAAGACTTTAAAAGGTATATATTTGAAAACATTATTCATATTGTATGCCGTTAAAATTACGAATTACAACTTTTTTTAATTTATTATCACCTTTAAAATGGAAGTACTTATTTATTGAAGTTTATGTCTTGCAACATTTATCCATTCGAATTTATTGAATTATAATGTATAAAAATATATATCAATTAAGGCAATTTAGTAGGATTTTGCTAATAAATCTGCATTATTGTCAAAGTTACCATATTTTAAATTTTTATTCGTGATAATACACATATAGTAAGAAAAGTGGGAAAAGTGAGTTTCTGTTCAACGATAAAACTAATCAAATGATTTATTTTTTAATTGGTTCAATTAAAAATATGCGTCATTGATTTTAATTTGCCTCAATAAAATTAAATATTTTATTTCTATTATAGCGTATAACATTATATAAAATGTAAAACCTTACATGAAAAATGCAATTTATTGGAGAATTCTGTAAAAGAGTATTAATAAAATTCAACATGATTTAGGTATTAAACATTTTGAAAACTGAAATATCACCCATTTTATGTTACATATTTATTAGTATTTTTTGTGATTTATAATTATTAATTGATTTTTGGAGATATTGTTTCAACAATTATATTGAGTATAGTTGAATATCATATTTAATGATAAAATATTTCAGCTGATTACCAGTTTAAGACATTAAATTTATTATTAATTCACAATTAAACAGCAAAGAATGTTTAAATAAAGAAAAACGAAATACAATTTTAAGAACAAATGCTTGAAATATTGTATCGAACATTTAATGAAAGTAAGATTTACTAAACTTTTTAAAATTGACTAGTTGTTGCTACTCAAATTATCTCACTAGAAAAAGACGAGTGATTCGAAAATGATGAAGCCATTTTCATACTTTACGAACTCTTCATGGAATGCACCATTTTCTTTTAATCCTCCATCCAATCACAAGGGAAAAAACATTTACTTTACAATTATCACCCTTTTTATGTCCATAAAAATAATTGCTAGATGATCAGCCTAATATAAAAATTTCTACATAAAAAATCTTAAACTTATCTTCCATCTTAAAAACATGAAGCATAGTATTCGCCATTTTATTAATCTCTTCCTGAAACCGATTCCCATCGATAATTTTTACCTTTCCCAAGATTTATCATGATTGTAGGAGCAAATAACAATAAAAGAGGAAAAAAAACATTAAATTACTGTTCCCCCTTTTCAACTTGCTCTCAATCACAATTTTTAATCTACCTTCCCCAAGATAACATGGTTTTCCATAAATTTAAGACGATCTCTGGCGGTTGTATCCCATTAACTGCCCACCTTCCCTTTCCATTCCATTATTAGAGTAAAAATATTCCCCCGCTGAAGATATTAGTTACTGTGGGCTCGATCGTATGTCTTTCGTTATCACTGTACAACCCAGGACCACAAGGAGGACACAGGGGCATTCATTTTAGCATCCTCATCAAGTGTTTAACGGACCGGGCAACCCCTTAATGAGGCCATCTTGTCGAAAGATTAGAAGAGGCGGGCTGCTTGCAAACTCTTTACCTTTTACGCCCGCTTCACCAATTAGATCCTGTCAAAGCGGCGTGAAATAAGGAGATAGGAATATTGGTTCCTTGTTACGCAATGATGAAAGGCTGTCTTTAATGTTTCGTGCGGGAAGAAAGGGTCTCGGCTGGTATAAATCATTTGCCTGAAAAATTAGGTGACTCATTATGGATGTTACGCGCATATATCTATACGTGAAATCCAAAAATAAATACCCTGCGGATATAAAGTAGAATTCACCTACAATAAATCACGAGTTTTTCTTTAAAAGAATGTAGAATTCATGTGTTTTAGTGGAAGATAAATAATTGTGGAATAATTTAATATTATATGCAGTTTACATACTTTCATTACATATTTTGATACCATATACATATTTATTTTTATCAATGATTGTCTATTAGTATCTAACTTTAAACAAACTTTCGAAAATTAAGGGAAGCTGTAGGGACAGAAACAGCACTTTAAAGAATATAAGTTAGATGTAATTTATTAATGAACTAACTTTCCTAAATATTGATATCTAATTATTAAATTTGATATATAAACCAAGATGGTTTCAATGTCTAACGATAATACATATATATCATATTTAGAATAGCATATAAGAAGAAATTAGCATATGATTTAAATCCACTCTTGAAGAGCTTTGGACATAAAGCTCTAGACAATTGAGACTAGATAAAGATTGTGAAGGTGCATGTTAGTCGTTTGAAGGTAATATTGATAATATATGTCTTGCATACGTTGGATTTTCTGCAAGAATTTTTCTGATTTTCATCTATGAGACACACAAATAAAGGGTAGCTATCCTTAAATGCACTCTCAGAGAGCAATAATTGTCTCTCATGGGCAGTAACGGACATTCTAAGAAGTTGGTTGAAGTTGGCAAGAAGTTATTTATGTAAATAAAAGTAATAAGATATAAATAAATATTGTAATTTGAATTTCTATACGAAAATACAACAAATAAAACAACTTAATCCGTATTGTATGATATAAAACAGAAATATTTAATAAAAGGGTTTTTTTAATTAAAATGAAATAATTATTAAAAATTATGTTTTAAATTAACTATTGATGCTTTAAATACAAACATATGAAACATTTAATAATTATTAAAAATATTTGAGTGAAATATTTGAAAATTTTATTAAGAAATTTAAAAAAAAAAGATGAATTTTGCTTAGAAAATGATTAAATAAAATTTTCTTACTAAATGTTATTAAAAACTAATCAAATTTAACTTTTCAAGTCATTATTAAATCAAATTTTCTTATTTAATTTCCCTACTCATCTATTATTAAATGATTTAACAATTTTTAAAATATCCAATTTCTTCACATTTTAATATGCGTACCCTTACTTGCAAAATCATTCATTAGTTAAAATAATGCACATTTCTGCATAAGAGCGCATTGATTAACGGTGCATGTTTCTTTATTTTCAAAATGAATTATGCTTTAGTTAAAATAATGAGAAAACTTTTGTAATGAGAGAAACTTGGAGAGCAATAACGTCAATTAATATGGCGGATATGATTCAGTTATGCAACTAAAATTTATGCTTCGCTCAGATAACATATTATTACCAGATAATAGCTACTCATTAATTTTTAGAAATAAAATAAAATATGTCTACTTTAACTTATGTTTTATTTTAGATTTTAAATGGGGCTGTAAGACAATAATTAGTACAATAGTTAATATTTAATATAATACTAATGCAAAATATGTTTAAAATGTGATTATGGAAATGGGCTTATATATAACCATATGTGCTATATGTCTGTCGAAAGGTAATTGATGTTGCAGAGCGATATTTTAGCATGAGGGCTGGGTTTACGTTTTAACCTACCATCGAAGAAAAACTAGTGTCGGAGTTTTGTAAGGGATCAGAAAGAAAAGTGGAGGGGGGCGGGCAACAAGGGGATGTTCATCTTCTTGAGCATCCTGACAATGATGGAAGGAAATATTCAGATCAATGGATAACAGTAAGTTCCCACATATAACCCAATCAGATGGCTAATAATTGGGAGAGCAACCTTATTATTTTGTATTATTACAGGTGACACGATTTATAAAGGTTTTTCCCATGCCACTAAATGGCATCTGGTTAACACTTACTTGTTATTACGGCAACTAATACGCTGCCATAGACAATCTGTTTGGACTGGTGCTCTCACAGTAGTCTTGGAATTGGACATAATGAAATTTGAATGCTCCCCCCCTCCCATCGGTTAGGAGACGAGTATTTGCCATAAACCTCAAGTTATCAATTGGCGCTTGATTTTGGGATCCACAACAAACGTAACTCGATTTCTATAATAATAATACAGGTCACTATTAAAACCCAACTTTAATCATATAACTATCCTCTTTTAGAAAGGTTTCTAGGTAGCATTTTTAAAAGGAAAATGCATGAACACACGCGGCAAGGATATCATGGGGCACAGGAATTACTCTTCAGTGTTGAAACACCTAATTGGAAAGTCCAGTCCCTTGATTTGTGAGCAGACTTGTATATAAAAGATGTTCAACACAAAACTTTGATCAAAGTAAAATCCGCTTTCAACAATTGTGAAATGAGATTTCGCGGAAATCAAAAGAAACTTGCAAGCCTCAAAGTCCAACCTTATAGCATCGTTCATTCAAGCTGGCCCAACAATGATACAAAGCCTGTACTTGCTTTATTAAAATAAATATCAATTTTGTTTTAATTTGCAATCACTTATTTAAATCTATGCTATAATCATTGAGATATTTTAATTTTAGGATTATTCCTTTGGAGTCAATTTTCTTAATTGAGACCGCAGTTGTTCCTGCAAACAAAAGTGCATCAAGGTATATCTGCAATGTAGTGGCAAATGGTTTCTGTTCGAAGGATTTGTTCCACAAAAGTTTTGAAACATTTTTTGATGCCTGCTGATTGACAAATTGTAATATAATCTTACGCTTTTATATTGATGGACAGGATCCCTCTAATTAATTACACACATTTACTGAGTTAACATAAAGGTTTTGCGTTATTAAGAATCAAGTCTAATTGCAATTGTACAGATAGAATATTAAAAAAATTTAAATTCACATTTGTTTAGAGACAATCGGAATTTATAGGTGAATCGGATCATCCAAGGAAAGGGCTAAGTTCCTGTGTTTAAAATACCTGTACTTAATTTTAAAGCTAAATCTTAAGAGGCTCTAATAGTTTGGCATAATTTCCAATTAATGGGATATCCTATTACCACTTACTTGTTAAACGAATACAGTACAGCTGATAAAATCTGGTGAATGTCAAGTGCCTGTATTGGAAAAAATAAACATACCGGGCCACACACTCTACGCCCTTTAAAGAAGAGTAAAAATGACAATAGAAGCTTCTTTAGTCATTGGGAGACCAAGTGTGACGGATCTATAAAGTTGTATATAAAATCAAAAACATATACACTAAATCCAAAATTAAGCCAAGGCATGTCATGTCATTGTTTGAAATAAAAACCACTATAGAGTGAAAAATAAAATGCATTTAATGCACATTTGTAATTTTTAAACTGGATCACAAAACAAACTTAATTATATAATATTTGCCTGGGTAATAAAATTTATTGTTTAATGTCCATAACTATTATCTATCAATATCTAGTTTTGTAAAATAAATGCTTAAAACTTCCAAAAATAAATGTTAACGCAAAAGTTTTTCATTTCTTCTTTCATTTAAATTTCTACACTTTTGGCTAATTTCGTATATTTAAAACCCCAAAGTGGAACCAGAAAATACTTAATTATCACTCTAAATTTTTCCCTTTAGTTCCCTGTATATTCTTAGAGTTGATTCACTTTAGCACGAAGATAAATTTGAATTTAAAATTGTCAATGAAATGAAAAAAATATACATTATTTTCAGCTAATTTCGCATCTACGCCTAATACTTATATCTAAAATATCGTTATCTCGAAATTTCACCCCACAAATTTTTACTTTAAGAGATCGCAGATAATCTTATTTATTCCAACCACCTTTCCAATGGCAAAACAAGTTAGACGATCCACTAACTTGCACATCATATTCCGCTAAACATTTCTATTTAAAAGTGTAAACAACTTGCACTACGCACTTGTTATAGAAGTGTATTTGTTTTTAACCATGTATTCGAATCCCTTAATTTTTAGATATCATTGTTCTAGATACTCGAAACATTTGCAATATTAACAATATTAAGTTAAAATATAACAATAATAATAAAATTAAGTAATATTAAGTTCAATATTTTTAATGTTTCCATAATTCTAATAATTCTGTTCTATTCTTCTTGTCCAAACTTAATTATTCTATTCTTCTTCTTGTCCAAACTTAATTATCTTTTGTATATATATTAATTATGTTTCATTTTTACACATAACTTAATATTTTTAAATCTGGAAAAGCATATTTTAAGTTTTTTTTTAATTAATTACTTTCAATGAATGGGTAATACATAAGAACATGGTCTAGAATATTGTTAAATTCACTTTTTGCTATCTTGATTCCGAATGATAGCTTATTTATGCAGTAGGTTCTACGATGAATTGACAAAGTTTGAATATACATGATCCATCTATTTACCTATGAAGATAAACTTTGCATAAATCTAATCAGAAAGAATTCCTTAAACTATTGAGAACCTAGCCAATTCGACTGATAGGATAGTTTGCATTAACAGCAAGTTCCTTAACTAACACACTAACTATAATCAACACAGAAGTGAATGTTACCATCCGGTTTTGGAATTATCACCATAGGTGATTCCCAATCACTTGTTCTCATTTTCGAACTAATCCCTTGATCTTCTAATGTATCCAGTTCGTTGTTTACTTTCTCGAAAGGCGTAAGACACACTTCTTTGTGGCAAATTTGCTTACTGTCTTCTCGAAGTTCCAATGATATTTTGTCTAGTGATTACTAAACCTGCTTTTTGTTCGAAAATTGTAGGATAACTAAAAATAATATAGTCAATGTTATTTATAAGGTTTACTGGAAATTTACTTCAATTGTGTTCCTTCTTGGAATTGATTTTTGCATTACGAATTAATTTGAAGATGTCGAATCCAAGTATAGCCAAATAAAGCATGGTATTCATTTGCAAACAGTTTTGATGTTAGAAATTTTCGAAAAGTTGACAATGAAACGTGAAAGATTTTTTCTTAGAATCGAAACAATCGAAAGATTGAAGTAACATGTTTTCTGACATGTCAAGAAACTGTTGTTGTTGCATTTGAAAAGCAGCCATAAACTGTCTATACTGTTCAGCATCCATATTGAAAGTGGTGAAAAATCATTGTTTGAAAACAAAGGTCAAAGTTCAAACAAATTCACACCACTTGATATTGTTTGTTTTATCTTTTCTCCAATTAAGAGGGTTGAATATAATTTAAAATTAAATTCATTTTAGACATATTTTATTTTATCATAAACAAGATTGAACTGTTTCCATATTTATACATAAAACTTAATAACGGAAATAATGACCGGATATCACAAATATATAAATACAATAACTGAGGGGTAAATGTGGGGGGGGCGTTAATGGAGGTAATTTGAAAAATCATTTAGATGCCGTCACTTGATGGTTTGTCAAAAATGATTGCTCAATGCCATTAATATACAATAAAGAAGAAAATAATATGCCTAGTGAGTCAACAGAATCTGTGGACAAAGCGACTTCAGTACCCGATGCACCATTCTTAATTATCCGATGTACAGCCTGAGTAAAAACTTTAAGGCCAGTAAAAATTTTTGAGAAAATGTAAAATGAAATAAAAGGGATTCAAATAATATTAATTATTAAAGTTCATTGATAAGAAATAAATGCTGTAAACATATATTGTAAATACATAATTATGAGAAACATGTGGTTATTTACAAAGTTAGTATTTCTGCCTGAGTAAAAACACTAAGGCCACCAGTCATTTTTTAAAAATAAATATAATACAATCGTGTAATTACCATTGCAACTACTAGCTTGTGGCAACGCTGCAATTTTCTTATTTGTCATACGTTTCTTCGAAGTATTGGTGATCTTTGTGAAGATGGCGAAGGGTAAGAAGTTAACTGATCGTGAAAGAGGACCGATCGAAGCTTTGTCTTCAACAGGAATGAGTACTCGTGCTATTGCGATAAAGATAGGAAGATAAAAGACTAGTCAACAATTTTTTTAAAATTGAAAGACAATTATGGTAAAAAGAATACTGGGGGAAGATCTAAAGCTTTGTCCTCGCTTGATGAAAGAAGAGTTTGCCAACTTGCATCTACTGGAAAGTACTCAACCAGGAAACTGATTCCGACGACAGGTTTAAAAGTTTGTCAAAAAACGATTTATAACATAATTAGAAGGTTTGGAAGGTACACTTATACAGCAAAATTGACTAAGCCTCAGTTACTGCAGAGACACAAAATAGAGCGTTTGAACTTTGGCCAGAAAGTCATGACCTGGGACAACCAATGGATAGAAATTATTTTTTCTGACAAAAAAAAATGGAATTTTGATGGACCAGATGGCTGGAATTTCTACTGGCATGATATAAGAAATGAAAAAGAAATATTCTCCAAGCGCCAATTAGGTGGAGGGTCTGTCATGACTTGGGACTGTGTTTCTTACAATGGTGTGGGCTCAATTACATTCGTTTCAGGTAGAATGATTTCACACGGATACCAAAATGTCCTAACAAATCATCTTTTGCCAAATGCTGAATGTCTTGCTGGAGAAAATTGGAAATATCAGCAAGACAATGCACCGATCCATTCGAGTAACAGCCCAAAAAATTGGTTCCAAGTCAACAATGTTGAAACTGGGAAATGGCCAGCTAGATCACCTGATCTCAACCCAATCGAGAACCTTTGGGCTGATTTAGCAAGAAGATGGGAGACATTTTACATCAACAAAAGAGCTGAAATCTACTATCGAAGATGAATGGTATAAAACCGACCCCACCCTTTGTCAAAAACTCGTTTCATCCATGAAAACAAGAATATTTGAAGTAATTCGAAGTAATGGCTCCTACACATTCTTCTAAGAATTTGTAATTTTTTTCTGATATGTTATTTTCTATGTTGGCCTTAAAGTTTTTACTCAGGCTCAAATATTCTTCTGTGTGTTCTATAATATTTTCTAATAATAAAATATTTGCAAATTAATTTTTCTACTTTTTTTACTTTTATTTAAGCTCAATAATTGTCAATCAAATGGTATTTTAATTCTTCAGTTTAAATGCTTCATTTTCTCAAAAATGTCAACTGGCCTTAAAGTTTTTACTCAGACTGTATATCCAGAACACCATATACCGCAATGATGATTTATAGTCAGTTAGGAAGGGGTAACGTAACTCATGAAATCTATCATGAAAACGATACAAACAAGAACGTTTGCAATAGTGATACGCTTAGTTTTCCTGAAAACTGGAATAAAATTGTTTTCAGCAAAACATGAAGCTTTGTAATTAAATTCTAATTGTAATTTCTGCATAGAGGTGAGATATTAACTTTACTATCAGGCCCCACCGCCCGATAACCGGAATCTGGTCTAGGTGCCATTTCAGTTAATAGCTGGACTCTTTTAATTGTCTTTCACGACAATCTTACATTATTGCAATATGTCTACGATATTCCATGGCACTCTCATCTTATTACCCTTCTTCCAACTTTTACATCGTAATGGGATGTATTGTTATATTATAACAGGGTAATGCTCAGCCACACATGAAAATCATTTCTGCTGATTATCTTCGTTCTCGTTAAAAACTAATAGATCTCCAGATTCCTCACAAATAGACCGTGTCTGGTTTTGGGAGCAGGTTCTGATCTCTCGGATCTCTGTGATGTAATTCAAAAAATTAGAGAGTGCTGAGTAAGAAATCTCACAAAGATACGTCAATCAACTCCATAAATAAACATCATTAAATTTCTTAAGAGCCAAAAGTAGACCATTTCTTTAATGATTCAATGCGTAGTATACTCTGTATAATATATTCCTCTGAAATATAATTGTTCCTTTTTCTATATGTTTATAACGCAGTTGCCAGTTTTAGTCATCTTCAAGTAATGTTTTCTAATATAATTCCAAGACACCACTGATTGCAAAGACCATTGTTAGGAGATCAGAGAACTGGATCTGAACTCCCAGTGCTCATTATGCTAAATACTCTAACGCTGTGCTCACTGACTAGTGTCTGTGAAATGTTAAACGTTACTAATATGCATAAGACAGAAATTATTTATTGAATGATCCGTAGCATTTTAAATGTTACAGTTCTGCGTTCTTGGATAATTCTATCTCTCAAATCATTATCATTACACAGTGATAGATTCAATTTAAATTACAGGTTCTATTATATTACAAAATATAGCTAAACTATGTAAAAAATACGTAAACAATCGTCATTACTTTATCAATCGCATAAATCATAATTTTTTATCACTTGTATAAATCGTAATTTTTTTCTCTTAAAGGAATGAATTAATTTGTCTGTTAGTGTATAATAAATTTTTCTTTTTGACAACATGTTTTTATTTTATTACAAATAAAAAAGCCTTGTTTTTACATGTTTTAATTTAATATGGATATACGATTTTTATAAGCTATTACTATTATTTTATAAGCTAATTTTTATAGATTAATTCTTTTAAAAATTTTAATTCCAAAATTATTTTCTTTCGAATTATGTAAAAGCTATAAAACAATCATTGTAATGATGATTAATTGTTATACATATACTTTTATTTAAGATTGAACTTTATTGCTATCTTTGTTTTCTTTAAATACATATTCAAATTTTTTTTTATTTAAATATATCTATGAATAATAACATGAAAATAAAATAACAATCTTTCTTTCAATACTTTATGTAATGTTAATGTTATAAAATAATTTGATATTTTTATCGTATGTATTGTTTCATATTTTATTAACCAAACATTTTATTCTAATTCTTAGAGTTTCAAAATAATCTTCGTTTAATTTAATATCCTCATCTTTTCAAAAAAATATTCAAATAAAACCTGAGGGTTATTATTCAACTGATATTTCAAACATGCCATAATAAATTGACGTCCAATGCTTACAATTTACGGTGGCTTTCTCCTTGTTTGTAACTCGTTCTAAATGTTTCTCCCAGATGCATTCATTTTATGACTGAAGTACTTCACTGTGATTTATTTTCTCCCAAATTTTTTCAGCCTCTCATGCCCATAAAAAGTGAGATATAATGCTAGAACTTTTGGAGTGCCATCCAGAATTTTCCAAATGGTCTGAAGAATCGCTGATGGTCACGAATTCATACGTTTTTTTCTTATTAGAAGCATAAAACTTCCTCTTTTTCTGCTTCGAAATCCATACCGTGCGCCACAATAACTTTTTGGCTTAAAAGGAGGCTTTTTTGCATAATAAAATAGAAGAAAAACTTCTTTTTTTTTTCATTAAAATTATTGTAAATAGTTTGATAATTCAGCATTAGTAAATATTCTCTTTAATAAATAACTAATCTGATAATATTTAATTTAAAATTTAAAATAAGAATAATTATATTGTTAAGTAGGATTGGAAGATCTCATATTCTCGACATTATGCAACATCTGCGAGATACATCAGTCAACTTTATAAATCATTGATAAGCAGATAATAAATTTCATAACAATTAAAGGTAGACGATTGGTTTAATGAATCAATATGTAGTATGTTCTATAAATGATATTCAGTCCCTCTGAAATATGATTGTTCCTTTTTCTATGTATTTACATCATAGCTACCATTTTTTGTCATCTTCAAATAACTTTTTCCGATGCAGTTCCAAGACACCATTGACTACAAAGACCACTGATAGGCGATCTGAAATCATCATTAGTAATGATTGCCTTTAATAAATAATTAATATGATAACAAGGAAGTTAAATTTAAAAATAAGAATAATTATATTGTTAAGTAGGATAGGAAGATCTCATATTCTCAATATTATTATTCCTCATCCATCAAAAATCGTAAAAGACAGCATAGCTATATTTTATGTGCTAGGCTCATTGAAAACAAAAGACCATATTGATAATAAAAAAAACAAGAAAGTAGAAATAAACTTTCCATCATTGTTTCCCTTATTCCTTGATCATTTTACAACTTAGCAACTTGCATGTAAATCTTTCTTAAGCATTGATCATAGAATTCAGCCACCATAGTGTTGATTCAGTCTACGACTAATGAATTTAACATTTAATTGCTGTTAAACTTTAAAAAGCCAAATTTGTTTTCAAATTTTACTAAAGGCTCTGTGCACAATTACATGTGTATTGTAAAGTATATTATAAATATTTTGACTGAATTTTTAATCCTCTGTACAATATGAGTAGCTGTATTATTATCATTTGTTTCTTTGCTGATTTTTGCAAGTTCATAATTGTACACATTTTCAGATTACTACCTTCAGCGTTTGGAGAGAGTGAAAACATTTACCAACCAATCGTTCCAATGGAAGCCATTGTTTCACATAAGACTTGATCATTTTTCAACATAGTCACTTTCATGTCAATTTTTCTTAAGTCTTGTTCATAGAATTCGATCATAATAGTTTTTATTCAATTACGACTGATGAATTTAGTATTTAACTGTTATTATATGAATTTAGTACTTAATTTAAAATTTAAAATAAGAATAATTATATTGTTAAGTAGGATTGGAAGATCTCATATTCTCGACATTATGCAACATCTGCGAGATACATCAGTCAACTTTATAAATCATTGATAAGCAGATAATAAATTTCATAACAATTAAAGGTAGACGATTGGTTTAATGAATCAAAACTTGTTAAACGTTGACAAGCAAACTTCATTTTCATGTGAGAAAGTTCCTGAAGAATATGTGTACATAATATCCTGTAAAATACATAATATCATAATATCTTGTGCAATATACAGGTATGTACATGATACATGTGTATTGTACAGGATGTGTATTACGTGTGTATTTTGCAGGATATTATGAATAGTTTGACTACATTTTGAATCCTCTGTACAGTATGAGTAGCTGTATTGTTTGTTAGTTTCTCCGCTCACTTTTGCAAGTTCATAATTGTACACAATTTCCGATTACTATCTTCAGTGCTGTGTTTTTTTTTTTTTTTTTTTGCATGGAGAAAGTGTAAAAGACATACCAACAATTCGTTTTGCAATAGCCATTATTAATCGTTGTCACATAAAGGTTTGAAAATGCTGAACAGAAAATAACAAGTGTCTTTTGTTTGAAAACAATATGTGTCTATTATAATACCAGAACAATCTGCTCAGTAATTTTCCTCCGTATTTACAAAGAAACACTTTTTTATAAATTACCAAAATTTAAGAAATGTAGAGATTTCTTAGGAGATACACATTAAAATATTACATACGATATAGAAAGTACTAGAAAAATCTAACGGTGCTTATTATTTATTAAGTATGCTTATTTTCATTTTATATTAAAAACGAATTTCAATTCACTGGAAGGTATTTTAATTTCCTTCATTATTCGCATTTATGGTCCATTAAAATAGCTCATAGTATCGAGAAGGATTTTTAAAAACTCCATCTCCAGATGAAATGAGTTTTCAAAAAGACATAAAACTACTCTTCTCCAAAACCACTCAAATTAATTGTTTCCATCAATAATTTTCTTTGTTCGAACCGAATCAAGAATGCAGTGACTTTTATTTCGAAAATACATTTTTATTCCCTCTTTTTACTAATGCATTTTTAGGAATTGCAGAAGTCCTTTTTTAAACATTGCAATCTAGAAAATAAGACCATTTTTATAAAAAGGACGCTTAATCTTTGAATTGCTGTATTTCCTACATCGCTAATGCTTATTTCCGAATGAAGCACTCGCGTATACTAATCTCGCAATTCTTCTTTATTTAGGAGAAAAGAAACTAATCTTCTACTTTTATTTCGGTGTACTGTTATTAAAAATAATGAAGCTCAAAGCTGTAAAAAAAAATTACTATTTCTGCTGCAATCCATACTTTATTGTTATCTGTAAAAATTCTGTTACCATAATATATTTTTTTTCACATTTAATTACATCTTTTAATGTAATTATGTGGTAAGTAAACTTAATTTTTTTTAAATAAATAGTTTGGCTAAGTTAAAATGAAAACTCTTTTATTACATCTTTGAACTAAATTTGATTTTTTAATGAGTCTTTAAAAACATTTGTGACTTAAAAGCAATATGATTTTTAAAACATTATTTATTTTAATAGTCATACTGCTTTATATTATAATATAATTACATTTATGTTCCAGTATATCTAAAATATATTTGCACATATGTTTATTATTTCAAATATCTATTTACTATTACTATCTTCAGAGTTTAGAAAAAGTTAAAAACACTTACTCGTATCAACCAATAGTGCCATGCTAGCCATTGTAAATCTCTGTCACAGGTAGGTTGACAATACAGAACTGAAGATAACACTTGTGTTACGTTAAAAAAAAATGTATCTATTACAATGTCAGGACTTTCTCCTTAGTAATAGCTCTCAGAAATTAAAATAAGAACTGCGATTTATTCTTTTTGTAAATTAACTAAAATTTAAGAATTATAGATGTTTTTTTAGAAGATCTACATTAAAATATTGAAAAATCTAACATATTAAAGGCTTATCATTTATTAGGTATGATTATTTTCATTTTGTATTAAAAGCGAATTTCAATTCACTGGAAGGTATTTTAATTGCCTTCATTATCCGCATTTATGGTCCATTAAAATAGCTCAGAAATTTATTAAAATGTCGAGGATGATTTTTAAAAATTCCAGTCTCAGAGATGAAATGAGACTTCAAAAAGACATAAAACTACTTTTCTTCAAAACCACTCAAATTAATCATTTCCATCAATAATTCTCTTTGTTCGAACCGAATCAAGCAAGCAGTGACTTTTATTTCGAAAATACATTTTTATTCCCTCTCTTTACTAATGCATTTTTGGAAAGTCCTTTTTAAACATTGCAATCTAGAAAATAAGACAATTTTTATAAAAAGGACGCTTAATCTTTGAATTGCTGTACTTCCTACATCGCAAATGCTTATTTCCGAATGACGCACTCGCGTATATTAATCTCGCAATTCTTCTTTATTTAGGAGAAAAGAAGCTAATCTTTTACTTTTATTTCTGTGTGCTGTTATTAAAAATAATGAAGCTCGAAGCTGTAAAAAAATATCATGTCTACTGCAATCCCACTATATTGATCTTTGTAAAATTTCTATTACCATAATATATATATATTTTTTCAGATTTAATTACGTCTTTTATTGTAATTATCTGTCACGTAAACTTATTTTTTTTAAATAAATAGCTCTTTAAGTTAAAATTAAAAAGGTTTCATTATATCTTTGAATTAATTTTCATTTTTTTAATGAGTCTTTTAAAGCATTTGTGACTTAAAAACAATATGATTTTTAATCTATTATTTATTTTAATAGTCATACTGCTTTATATTATAATATAATTACATTTAATTACCAGTATATCTAAAATATATTTGTATATATGTTTATTACTTCAAATATATATTTACTATTACTATCTTCAGAGTTTGGAAAAAGTGAAAATCACTTACTCGTATCAACCAATAGTGCCATTATACGTCTCTGTCATATGAAAGTTGAAAATACAGAACTGAGGATAACAGGTGTGTTTTGTTCAAAAAAATTGTATCTATTACAGTACCAGGACATTCTGCTTAGTAATAGCCTTCAGAAATTAAAATAAGCACTACGATTTATTCTTTTTGTAAATTAACTAAAATTTAAGAAATATAGCGATTTCTTTAGAAGATCTTCATTAAAATATTGCATACGATACAGTAAGTACAAGAAAAATCTTAACATATAAGGGCTTATTATTTATTAGGTATGCTTATTTTCATTTTATATTAAAAATGAATTTCATTTCACTGAAGGGTATTTTAATTGCCTTCATTATTCGCATTTATGGTCCATTAAAATAGCTCAGAAATTTATTAAAGTATCGAGACGGATTTTTAAAAATTCCAGTCTCAGAGATGAAATGAGTTTTCAAAAAGACATAAAACTACTTTTCTTCAAAACCACTCAAATTAATTGTTTCCATCAATAATTTTCTTTGTTCGAACCGAATCAAGAATGCAGTGACTTTTATTTCGAAAATACATTTTTAATCCCTCTTTTCACTAATGCATTTTTAGGAATTGCAGAAGTCCTTTTTAAACATTGCAATCTAGAAAATAAGACAATTTTTATAAAAAAGACGCTTAATCTTTGAATTGCTGTATTTCCTACATCGCTAATGCTTATTTCCGAATGAAGCACTCGCGTATATTAATCTCGCAATTCTTCTTTATTTAGGAGAAAAGAAACTAATCTTCTACTTTTATTTCGGTGTACTGTTATTAAAAATAATGAAGCTTGAAGCTGTAAAAAAATATCATGTCTGCTGCAATCCATACTGTATCGATTTCTGGAAAAATTCTATTACCATAATATATATATTTTCTGACATTTAATTACGTCTTTTAATATAATTATTTGTAACGTAAACTTAATCTGTTTAAATAAATAGCTTGGATAGTGTTCGATAGCTCGGACTCAAGAAACAAATTCCAAAAATGACACATACTCAGTTAATGGAAATAATACTCAACACAGTGGACTGTATGTAAATGAAACTCCTTTATTTTTGGCAGTCATCAAACTCGAAGATGGAACTGCCCACATAACCTTTCACTTGAGGGTTACACTCAATTATTTATGCAGTCATCGCGCTCATGGATGGACTGCTAACAAGCAACCTTTCTTGATGGTCGCTGGGGTTGAACTCAATGAATTATACAGCCATCGCTACTCATGGATAGACCGCTAACACCAACCTTTTCCTTCGGTCGCTAAGTTTCAACTCGTTTTACTTACATTCCTTCTTTCTATCCCTGGCCCTCACCCCCTGCCAGACACCCCCACAAACAGGATGTTTTCCGGGCATAGGGCGTTGACCTCCCCTAGCGGGGAACATGGGTTTCGACGTAACAGATAGTTTAAAATAAAAATATTTCATTACATCTTTGAACTAAATTTGATTTTTTAATGAGTCTTTAAAAACATTTGTGACTTAAAAGCAATGTGATTTTTAAATAATTATTTATTTTAATAGTCATACTGCTTTATATTATAATATAATTACATTTAATTACCAGTATAACTAAAATATATTTGTATATATGTTTACTATTTCAAATATCTATTTATTTACTATTACTATTACACTTTTACAAGTTCATATTTGTGCACAAATTCTGATTACTACCTTCAGCGTTTAAAGAATGGGACAGCACTTACCAACCAGCTAGCCATTGTAAATCTCTGTCACATGAAGGTTGAAAATACAGAACTGTAGATAACACTTGTGTTTTGTTCAAAAAAAATTTGGTGTCTATTACAGTGCCAGAACATTCTGCTTAGTAATGATCCTCAGATTTTATAAATGAACACTAAGAATTATTCTTTTTTTTAATTAACTTAAATTTAAGAAATGTAGTGATTTTTTTTAGAAGATATACATTAAAATATTGCATACTATACAGAGAGTACAAGAAAAATTTAACATATCAAGGGCTTATTATTTATTAAGTATGATTATTTTCATTTTATATTAAAAACGAATTTCAATTCACTCTAAGGTATTTTAACTGCCTTCATTATTCGCATTTATGGTCCATTAAAATAGTTCAAAAATGTATTAAAGTATAGAGGTTTTAAAAAATTCCAGTCTCAGATGAAATGAGTTTTCAAAAAGACATAAAAGTACTTTTCTTCAAAACCACTCAAATTAATTGTTTCCGTCAAAATTTTCTTTGTTCGAACCGAATCAAGAATGCAGTGACTTTTATTACGAAAATACATTTTTATTCCCTCTTTTTACTAATGAATTTTTAGGAATTGCAGAAGTCCTTTTTAAGCATTGCAATCTAGAAAATAAGACAATTTTTATAAAAAGGACGCTTAATCTTTGAATTGCTGTATTTCCTACATCGCTAATGCTTATTTCCGAATGAAGCACTCGCGTATATTAATCTCGCAATTCTTCTTTATTTAGGAGAAAAGAAACTAATCTTCTACTTTTATTTCGGTGTACTGTTATTAAAAATAATGAAGCTCGAAGCTGTAAAAAAATAGTATTCCTGCTGGCAAATCCATATTTCATTGATATCTGTAAAAATTCGGTTACCATAATATATTTTTTTTTTCACATTTAATTACGTCTTTTAATGTAATTATGTGTTACATAAACTTAATTTTTTTCAATAAATAGTTTGGCTAAGTTAAAATGAAAAATACATTACATTTTTTGATTTAAATTTTTGATTTTTTTAATGAGTCTTTTAAAATATTTGTGATGTAAAAACAATATGATTTTGAATACATTATTTATTTTAATAGTCATACTGCTTTATATTATAGTATAATGAATTTATTGCATTTAATTATATAGTATATCTAAAATATATTTTTATATTATGATTTATTATTTGAAATATCTATTTGTTATATACTATATTCAAGTTAACTAATAAAAGTGAAAAAACATATGTACCAACCAATAGTGGCATTGCAGAATTTTGTCAAATGAAGTTTGACAATACAGAACTTAAGATAACACTTGTGTTTTGTTCAAAAAAAAAAAAATTGATATCTTACAATGCCAGTACATTCTGCTCCTATCTAGTAATAGTGCACCAGATTTAAATAAGCCCTACGACTTATTCTTTTGTAAATTAACAAAAATTTAAGAAATACCGATTTTTTTAGAAGATCTACAGGAAAATATTTGCATATGATACAGAAAGTACAAGAAAATTCTTAACAATGGGGCTTATTATTTGTTAGGTATGCTTATTTTCTTTTTATTTAAAAACTGAATTTCAATTTCACTGAAGGTATTTTAATTGCCTTCATTATTTACATTTATGGTCCATTAAAATAGCTCAGAAATTTATTAAAGTATTGAGGATTTTTAAAAATTGCAGTCTCCAGATGAAATGAGTTTTCAAAAAGACATAAAACTACTCTTCTTCAAAACCACTCAAATTAATTGTTTCCATCAATAATTTTCTTTGTTCGAACCGAATCAAGAATGCAGTGACTTTTATTTCGAAAATACATTTTTAATCCCTCTTTTCACTAATGCATTTTTAGGAATTGCAGAAGTCCTTTTTAAACATTGCAATCTAGAAAATAAGACAATTTTTATAAAAAGGACGCTTAATCTTTGAATTGCTGCATTTCCTACATTGCTAATGCTTATTTCCGAATGAAGCACTCGCGTATACTAATCTCGCAATTTTTCTTTATTTAGGAGAAAAGAAACTAATCTTCTACTTTTATTTCGGTGTACTGTTATTAAAAATAATGAAGCTCAAAGCTGTAAAAAATATTATTTCTGCTGCAATCCATACTTCACCGATCTCTTTAAAAATTCTATTACCATAATATATGTTTTTTTTTCACATTTAGTTACGTCTTTTATTGTAATTATCTGTTACGTAAACTTAATTTTTTTAAATAAATAGCTTGGATAAGTTAAACTGAAAAATACATTACATCTTTGATTTAAATTTGATTTTTTAATGAGTCTTTTAAAACATTTGTGACTTAAAAACAATATGATTTTGAATACATTATTTATTTTAATAGTCATACTGCTTTATATTATAATATAATTATTGCATTTAATTACCAGTATATCTAAAATATATTTTTATATTATGTTTATTATTTCAAATATCTATTTACTATTACTATATTCAGAGTTTGGAAAAAGTGAAAAACTCTTACTCGTACCAACCAATAGTGGCATTGTAAATTGCTGTCACATGAAGTTTGAAAATACAGAACTGAAGATAACACTTGTGTTTTGTTCAAAAAAAAAAATTGGTATATATTACAGTGCCAGTACATTCTGCTTAGTAATAGCCCCCAGAAATTAAAATAAGCACTACGATTTATTCTTTTTGTAAATTAACTAAAATTTAAGAATTTACCGATTTTTTTAGAAGATCTACATTAAAATATTGCATACGATACAGAAAGTACAAGAAAATTCTTAACATATAAGGGCTTATTATTTATTAGGTATGCTTATTTTCTTTTTATATTAAAAATGAATTTCATTTCAATGAAGGGTATTTTAATTGCCTTCATTATTCGCATTTATGGTCCATTAAAATAGCTCAGAAGTTTATTAAAGTATCGAGGATGATTTTTAAAAATTCCAGTCTCCAATTGAAATGAGTTTTCAAAAATACATAAAAATACTTCTCTTCAAAACCACTCAAATGAATTGTTTCCATCTATAATTTTCTTTGTTCGAACCGAATCAAGAATGCAGTGACTTTTATTTCGAAAATACATTTTTATTCCTCTTTTTACTAATGCATTTTTGAAGTCCTTTTTAAACATTGCAATCTAGAAAATAAGACAATTTTTATAAAAAGGACGCTTAATCTTTGAATTGCTGTACTTCCTACATCGCAAATGCTTATTTCCGAATGACGCACTCGAGTATATTAATCTCGCAATTCTTCTTTATTTATGAGAAAAGAAACTAATCTTCTACTTTTATTTCGGTGTACTGTTATTAAAAATAATGAAGCTCAAAGCTGTAAAAAAATAGTATTTCTGCTGGAATCCATACTTTATTGATCTCTGTAAAATTTCTATTACCATAATATATATATATATTTTCACATTTAATTACGTCTTTTATTGTAATTATCTGTCACGTAAACTTATTTTTTTTAAATAAATAGCTCTTTAAGTTAAAATTAAAAAGGTTTCATTATATCTTTGAATTAAATTTCATTTTTTTAATGAGTCTTTTAAAGCATTTGTGACTTAAAAACAATATGATTTTTAATCTATTATTTATTTTAATAGTCATACTGCTTTATATTATAATATAATTACATTTATGTACCAGTATATCTAAAATATATTTGCATATATGTTTATTACTTCAAATATATATTTAGCCAACGGCCGTACCATGCTGAATATACCGGTTCTCGTTAGATCATGAATATGACCACCTAGGTGCGTGCTCAAATATATATTTACTATTACTATCTTCAGAGTTTGGAAAAAGTGAAAATCACTTAGCGCTCGTATCAACCAATAGTGCCATTATACGTCCTGTCATATGAAAGTTGAAAATACAGAACTGAGGATAACACGTGTGTTTTGTTCAAAAAATTTGTATCTATTTACTATTAGTACCAGGACATTCTGCTTAGTAATAGCCTTCCGAAATTAAAATAATACAGAACTGAGGATACGATTTATTCTTTTTGTAAATTAACTAAAATTTAAGAAATATAGCGATTCTTTTTTCTTTAAAAGATCTTCATTAAAATATTGCATACGATACAGTAAGTACAAGAAAAATCTTAACATATAAGGGCTTATTATTTATTAGGTATGCTTATTTTCATTTTATATTAAAAATGAATTTCATTTCACTGAAGGGTATTTTATTTGCCTTCATTATTCGCATTTATGGTCCATTAAAATAGCTCAGAAATTTATTAAAGTATCGAGACGGATTTTTAAAAATTCCAGTCTCAGAGATGAAATGAGTTTTCAAAAAGACATAAAACTACTTTTCTTCAAAACCACTCAAATTATTGTTTCCATCAATAATTTTCTTTGTTCGAACCGAATCAAGAATGCAGCGACTTGTATTTCGAAAATACATTTTTATTCCCTCTTTTTACTAATGCATTTTTAGGAATTGTAATCCTTTTTAAACATTGCAATCTAGAAAATAAGACCATTTTTATAAAAAGGACGCTTAATCTTTGAATTGCTGTATTTCCTACATCGCTAATGCTTATTTCCGAATGAAGCACTCGCGTATATTAATCTCGCAATTCTTCTTTATTTAGGAGAAAAGAAACTAATCTTCTACTTTTATTTCGGTGTACTGTTATTAAAAATAATGAAGCTCAAAGCTGTAAAAAAATAGTATTTCTGCTGCAATCCATATTTCTTTGATCTCTGTAAAAATTCTATTACCATAACATATGTTTTTTTTCACATTTAATTGCGTCTTTTATTGTAATTACCGTTATGTGAACTTAATTTTTTAAAATAAATAGCTTGTATAAGTTAAAGTGAAAAATACTTCATTAGATCTTTCAACTAAATTTGATTTCTTAATGAATCTTTAAAACATTCTGACGCAAAAACAACATAATTTTTATTATATTATTTTATTTAATGGTGACACTTTTTTATAATATACTATAATTGCTTTTAATTACCAATATATATGAAATATCTTTGTATGTGTGTTTATTATTTCAAAAACGAATTTACTATATTTAATAATAATTCGCTAAAATATAGAAAGCAACAAAACATTTTGTGTAAAAACCAAAGCAAATTACAATGTAATTTAACCATTTAATTTTAAATCATAGGTAATAACATAAGAAGTATATTCAATATAACGACAAAGCTGAATTTTATTATTTTTTCTAAAAAAATAATGTATATTCTTTTTATTAATTTTTATTTGATATCCCTATATTAAGGTTTTTTTTTTTATCTAGAGTTGATTATAAACAACCCTTACAAAAGAGTTTTGATTATCTTTTATTTTTCATGAAACTTTAATCAAGCAAAATTAGAATCATAGAGCCATGAAATAATATAACAATAAAAAATACATAAAGAGAAAAAGGAATAGAAATAACTAAAGTTTAACAATAAACACATATCATGATTTTTCTTGCTATTAAATACTATTTATATTAATCTATGAATATTTTTGTAACATTTTAATTATTTTTTTTTTATTAAAAATAAATTGAAAAGGATATTCTCGTTTATTTTTTTAATATTTCAATCTAATTACAATTACCTGTTACTTTACTTTATAATTGGATGAGTTTACTACAACGCATAATTGGAGTTATTTGAAAGTCAAGCAAAAATCTAAAAGACCTTAGATTTACAAGAATAAGGATAATTTAAAATATTATGCGATTTTGGCCTTTTCTTAACTAACAACAACTGATTTTTTAATATTAACAAGAATGTTATTAAATATATAAAATATTTATATTATATATTCATGGTTTATATTTTTTAAACTGTTTAACTTTGTATCAATTACTTTTCATACCTGAATGGCAAATTTTATATACCTATTTTGGCCAAAAAAATTATTTTTAAACTTGATTTCTGACATGAAATCTAATAATTCCCAATATAAAATGAGAATATTAATATAAAAAAATTCTTGTAGTATCAAAAATTGAAATTTGTACATGATTACTGAGTTTTTTATTCAACGAATCCCTAAAGGTAGTAATCGATTTTTATTATTGATGGATTTATATTGAACTAGATATTAAAATAAAATGATAAAAATTAACCATGCAAAGAAATTTCGCGCCTATGCTGCGTGATACTTGCTTGTTTTTAATTTGAAAGCATTTACTTGGTTGAATAGCAGAAATGCTGCCTGTAATAAAGTTACTGTGATAATAAAATTCCTTACACTAGACCGGAATACATGCATTTATAACATACATGCATTTATAATATACATGCATTTATGGTATAATTTTATTATCAAAATTTAAAACATAAGTGCTTGATTTTATCGGGCTTAGTATCAATTTCTATTTTTCAATTGCTTCCATTAGCTCACACTCTCCCTATATACACTGAAGTGACAAAAATCATGGGATAGCAATATGCAAATTTTCAGATGGCAGTAGCATCGCGTAGAGCAGGTATAAATGCGCAGTGCTTTCGCAGAGCTTTCATTTCTGTTCAAGTTATTCATATGAAGAGGTTTTGACGTGATGATGACCGCACGACGGGAATTAACAGACTTTGAACGCGGAATGTTAGTTGGAGCTAGACGCATGGGTCATGCCATTTCGGAAATCGTTAGGGAAATCAACATTCCCAGATCCACTGTGTCAAGAGTGTGCCGAGAGTATAAAATTTCAGGCATAACATCCCACCATGGACAGCGCAGTGGTCGACCGCCTGCACTTAACGACCGAGACCGGCGACGTCTGCAAAGAGTCGTAAATTCTAACAGACAAGCAACACTGCGTCAAATAACCGCAGAAATCAATGTGGGACGTACAAGAGACTTGTTTGTTAGAACTGTGCGGAGAAATTTGGCTTTCTTGGGCCATTCCAGCAGAAGACCGACACGAGTGCCTTTACTGACAGAACGACATCGCTTGCAGCGACTCTCGTGGGCACGTGAGCATATCGGTTGGTCCCTAGATGAATGGAAAACCGTGGCCTGGTCCGATGAGTCACGATTTCAGTTGGTAAGAGCTGATGGTAGGGTTCGAGTGTGGCGCAGACCCCACGAAGCCATGGACCCAAACTGTCAGCAAGGCACTGTTCAAGCTGGTGGTGTCTCCGTAATGGTGTGGGCTGTTTTTTCCTGGCATGGACTTGGTCCTCTGGTGCGACTGGACCGAACATTCACTGGAAATGCTTATGTTCAGCTACTTGGAGATCACTTGCAGCCATTCATGGACTTCATGTAGCCATTCATGGACTTTTAATTATTTGTGAAAATCAATAAAGAATAATGGCGAAGAAAGAAAGAAATTATTCAATAAAAATTAAAAATAAATAAATGCTGGTTTATTTCTCCTTTCAATTAAATGATAGCAAAATGTAGCCATACCTGTATTATACGAATTAAAAAAAAATAACTACTTTGATAAATGTATACTTAATATTTAAGTGATTACTTTATATTATCTTCAGTTGTACTATTTAACGTTAAATTTAATTAATATAATGTTACATTGTTGAAAAAGGTTTTCGGAATTGCACCAGATTATTGTTAGATATTTTCTTTCCGAAAATAATAACAGTTCCTGGTATAGTTTCGAAAACCTTTTCAGCTATGTCAAATTACTATGAGATTTCTAATTAGAGAACTACTCTCAGCCACGAGCCATCCATTCTATTCCATGGTAGGTAACGGTAAACATTTAAAGTATTCAATGAAGAGCTACTGTTTCAGAACTGACAGATTATTTTAATGATGGAGATGAAAGTAATTTATTACGACGCTGTAGGCGTTACGCAAGACTTCAAATTATGCTATATAAACGTTTGCCAGTAGCTGTCAACTAAGTGTAACACTCTAACTATATATTTTAAAAAAAGTTATTTTTACATTATGTTTTCTGAATTTATCGATTTCTGAATTTTATATTCGAAGCATTTTTTAATAAAAGAAATTTATTGTACTCGATAATAATTGTTCGAAATAAATATATCTTTTATTTAAAATTATTCAAATGTCCTTTGTTTAAAAATGGTTTTAATTAAACAATATATGACATCAAATTTCAATGATTACGATATTTTAGATTTGGGTATGACAATATTACGTTATTTGATATACGAAACAAACAGTGACTTTTAATAATACTAAATATCTATCAATTCATAGAGAACTAAATAAAACTTTTTCATTGTGAAATAAATTCAGAAGATATAATATAAAGATAATTATTTTTTATTTGTGAATTTAAAATATTTTTATTAGCATTGGTTAAATATTTTCAAAAATAATTACAATTTGCTTCATTGATTATCACTTGCATTATTTATACACACTACCTTTAAATAAAATAATATTATAAATATATATGAAATATATAAATTTTATTTCTTTAATATACACTGAAGTGAAAAAAGTCATGGGATACCTCTTAATATCGTGTCGGCCCTCCTTTCGCCCGGCGAAGTGTAGCAACTCGACGTGGCATGGACTCAACAAGTCGTTGGAAGTCTTCTGCAGGAATATTGAGCCATGCTGTCTCGATAGACATCCATAATTGTGAAAGCGTTGATGGTGCAGGATTTTGGGCACGAATAGACCTCTCGATGATGTCCCATAAATGCTCGATGGGATTCATGTCGGGCGATCTAGGTGGCCAGATCATTCGTTGGAATTGTCCAGAATGTTCTTCAAACCAATCGCGAACAGTTGTGGCCCGGTGACATGGCGCATTGTCATCCATAAAAATCCCATCGTTGTTTGGGTACATGAAGTCCATGAATGGCTGCAAGTGATCTCCAAGTAGCTGAACATAAGCATTTCCAGTCAATGTTCGGTCCAGTCGCACCAGAGGACCAAGTCCATGCCATGAAAAAACAGCCCACACCATTACGGAGCCACCACCAGCTTGAACAGTGCCTTGCTGACAGTTTTGGTCCATGGCTTCGTGGGGTCTGCGCCACACTCGAACCCTACCATCAGCTCTTACCAACTGAAATCGTGACTCATCGGACCAGGCCACGGTTTTCCATTCATCTAGGGACCAACCGATATGCTCACGTGCCCACGAGAGTCGCTGCAAGCGATGTCGTTCTGTCAGTAAAGGCACTCGAGTCGGTCTTCTGCTGGAATAGCCCAAGAAAGCCAAATTTCTCCGCACAGTTCTAACAGACAAGTCTCTTGTACGTCCCACATTTATTTCTGCGGTTATTTGACGCAGTGTTGCTTGTCTGTTAGAATTTACGACTCTTTGCAGACATCGCCGGTCTCGGTCGTTAAGTGCAGGTGGTCGACCACTGCGCTGTCCATGGTGGGATGTTATGCCTGAAATTTCATACTCTCGGCACACTCTAGACACAGTGGATCTGAGAATGTTGAATTCCCTAACGATTTCCGAAATGGCATGACCCATGCATCTAGCTCCAACTAACATTCCGCGTTCAAAGTCAGTTAATTCCCGTCGTGCGGTCATCATCACGTCAAAACCTCTTCACATGAATAACTTGAACAGAAATGAAAGCTCTGAGAAAGCATTGCGCATTTATACCTGTTCTACGCGATGCTACTGCCATTTGAAAATTTGCATATTGCTATCCCATGACTTTTGTCACTTCAGTGTATATTTAAAATAGAAAAAGTTTGGAAACTATTTTTTTAAGTATATGTGAAAAGATTCCATGCATTGTTTTTTGCTTAACTTGACAAACAAATTTATGTAATATAGAACATTATTTTCTGTTGCATTATAACAATCATAGAGAAAAGTTTTGAATTAATGAATCAAATTTTTGTATTTCAATTGAATAATTTCAAATAAATATTGAGCAATTTCTATAAATTGTATTTTTTTGTCATAACACTACTATGGCGAAAATCGCTTAAATGATGATGCACGACACTAGTTAAGCAGTATTATTTACCAAACTGTATTATTAAATATCGAGTTTAAACATCAACATAACTTAACAACTTCATTTCGATACAGTCCAATATGTTTGAGTGTGTGTAACAGCGGAGTCGAACTTTTCAAAATTAATGCGTCGTATGCTCCAGGTATCTCACAGCTTAGTTCCCCGGAAAGGACAGGAAATTATTCATGAAGTAGCAGTCGAGGGCCCACTTTCCTGGAAATTAGAAATTTAACAAACGGGTCACGTCCGTATCGGACTTTACATGGAAGTTGAACTTAAATGTTCATGTTCTTTTGAAATTATTGAAGCAATCTTAAGTTATAGCAGGGAATATATGGAGTGCGACCTGAATTTTGGAAAATGGTCTTCATCAAGAGAGTTAAGAATTTTGGGTGATGTGATGCTTAGTAGTTCATTTTAAAATGATTATGTTCGAATTATTCGTGCTCTTATCTGTAGATAGTGCACCATGATTCTAGAGTGTATGTTATAATGCTAGAGTACATAGCATATGCTGCCATATCGTGAATCTTTTGAAGTTATAAGGGATCAGTTTAGATCAGTCTGTTGGACAGAGTATAGCTACTGTCTTAAATGAATCAGATTTGAAATAGTTAATCTGATTAATCCTTGTCCATGCTGGAGCTGAATTCAATTTTTTGTGGATATTTTTAAGAACAGATCTTTTGATAACTTTCTATTACCTTGATAGAAACAGATTTAGCAAAAATTAGGTGTATAGGAGTAATGTAATTTGAAATTTTTATAAAAAATATGTCTACATCAATTTATTTTAAAAATTGAAAACTGTAATAATTTGTAGTATATTATTTGTAATTACTATAAATATTTTCATTTGAATCATTTATTGGAATTTTTATACTTTAATGTAGTTAAGGACATATTTGCATTTCAAATAAATATAATATCTGAAACATATTTTAATTTCAAATTACCTTAGATTTGCTTAAAAAAATAAATAACCTTCAATCCTAACAATGCTCACAATAAGAACAATAAATGATGTAAAATTTCCTTCCCTGGAAATTGGAAATTTAACAAACGTGTCACCTTCGTATCTGACTTTACATGGAAGTTGAACTTAAATGTTCGTGTTCTTTTGAAATTATTGAAGCAATCTTAAGTTATAGCAGGGAATATGTGGAGTGCGACCTGAATTTTGGAAAATGGTTCTCATCAAGGAAGTTAAGAATTTTGGGTTGATGTGATACTTAGTAGATGATTTTAAAATGATTCTGTTCGAATTATATGTGATCTTATCTGTTGACAGTCCACCATGATTCTAGAGTACATAGTATGTGTTGCCATATCGTGAATATGCTCTAAAAGTATCATATTTGAAACAGTTAATCTGACTATTATTTGATTAATCCTTGCCCTTGCTGGAGTTGGAATTCAATTTTCTGCCAAACGTTTTTAAGGATGGATCTTGTAATTCTTGACTAATTTCTATTACCTTAATAGAATTTAATTTAGCAAATATTTGGTATATAGGAGCAACTTACAGTGAAATTTTTATAAAAAATATATAAACAGCAATTTATTTTTAAAATTGAAAACTATATTAATTTGTTGTATATTGTTTGCAAAACGTTAGAGATAATATATTCATTTAAATATTTATATATTTTCATTTAAATTAATTTATTGGCATTTTATAAATTGATATAATTAAGGGCATATTTGCATTTCAAATAAATAAAATATCTGAAACATATTTTAATGTCATGTTACTTAAAATTTGTTTAAAAAATATTAATAATATTCAATCCTAACACTGCTCACAATAAGAACAAGAAATTATGTAAAATTTCCTTTTTTTTTTAAATATAAGGATTACATAAATATATTTAAAAAAGGAAATATTATATTATGTATAAAATGAAAGGATTATATTATTTTTTTTTAAATATAAGGATCGATATATTTATAAATATGTGGTTCTCCATGCAAATCGAAATATATTTGATGAAAATTATAAACTTCCTAACGTTTTAATTACAAGGCACACTATGTTATATCAAATTTCGTAATTTTGTGAAAAGAAATTTAATTAATACTTTTACTATCTATAGAAACATACGTGGCATGCATAATAAACCAATTTGTTTTAAATATCCACAGTAAGTTTGCACTAAATGATGGAGTAAAATATTGTGTTAAGAGTCCTTTAAATTTACCCATTTCCCATCTTAAACTTGGTTAATCTTTAAAAACTCACATTTTTCACCCTTCTTCACCAAAAAAAAAAAAAAAAAAAAAAAAAAAAAACATCCACCCAGTACTTGCACCTGCATATTTGTAAAATTTTCTTTTTTTTTTTTTTTAAATATAAGAATTATTTCTTTTGAATATATTTTTAAATGTGTGACTCCATGCAAATAAAAATACTTGTGGTGAACATTACAATCTTCCTTACCTTTTTTAATTACAAAGCAACCTATTATATATAAAATTTCCTAATTTTGTGAAAAGAAATTTAATTAACACTTTTGCTATATATAGAAGTATAAGAAGCATGCATAATAAACCAATTTGTTTTAAGTTTGCACTACAAGATGGAGTAAAATATTCTGTTAAGAGTCCTTTAAATTTACCCATTTCCCATCTTAAAATTGGTTAATCTTTAAACTCACATTTTTCACCCTTCTTCACAAAAAAACATCCTCCGCCCAGCACTTGCATCTGCATATTTAGCCTAAGTGGTGTTCACCAGAGCAGCCCTTCACCACCAGGCCCAGCTTTCTTTGGGGATGTTAATCTCGCCCTCCTTCCAAGAAATCACTTTACTTGGAAATGACTTCATTCTGTTAGCAGGGGTTGTTTGCAGAGGGTGGGAAGAAGCAACTTTTCGATTCGTCTCGAACTCCCTTTTCTAAAGGGGGAAGGGGAATTTATTATACCTAATGGCTTGTGCGAGGGAAACGATTTAAGGAAGAGATAAACTTTATTTATGACACCAAGGAAGAGAAGAACATGGATTAAGTGTACGGTTTGAGGTTTAAAAGATTTCAAGGGGTAGAGTGTGGGTGTGTGTGGAAAAAATTTCTCCTGTATATATATATAACGTCCAGAAATAAGTTACGTGGTGAAATAATAATCTGTTTGGGAAGTAGTATGAGATAGATTTTCGCTAATCGATACTTTAAATGGGAAACTGTTTCCAAGAGAAATCTGTCTCTGGGGTTTAATATTCTCAACTTTCTTTTAGAAAACTTAGCTGTGTTTTTTCTAAAAGTAGGACTGGAGTATTAAATTATGTTTAGAAATAATATTCTGGATAAAAAGATAAAGAGACCTGTAAATTATTTGTAAATTGTAGTAGGGATACAGGAATGTAAATTGTGTATCGTACATCTTACCATAATTGCCAGTTTAAGGAGATGTTTATCTTGTTTTTTTGTTTTGTTTTTTTCTTTTGAAAGTATTGGTTGTTTATTAATAAATTTTGCAAGGGTGTGAATGCTGTAGTGGTGAAAATTCAGTATAAAACTGAAAGGCAGGCAATTTTAAGTGTAAAATTTGTTTTTTTATAATTAATAGGAATTTTAAAGACTATTTAGAGTTTAATAATAATCTGTTTGGAAAGTAGTATGAGATAGATTTTCGCAAATCGATACTTTAAATGGGAATCTGTTTCCAAGAGAAATCTGTCTCTGGGGTTTAATATTCTCAACTTTCTTTTAGAAAACTTAGCTGTGTTTTATATTCGTTTTTTTTTTTTTCCTTAAAAGAAGGACTGGAGTATTAAATAATGTGTAGAAATAATATTCTGGATAAAAGATAAAGAGGGCTGTAAATTATTTGTAAAATGTAATAGGGATACAGGAATGTAAATTGTGTATCGTACGTCTTACCATAATTGCCAGTTTAAGGAGATGTTTATCTTGTTTGTTTTTTTCTTTTTAAAAGTATGGGTTGTTTATTAATAAATTTTGCAAGGGTGTGAGTGTTGTAGTGGGGAAAATTCAGTATAAAATTGAAAGGCAATCAATTTTAAATGTAAAATTTTACATTTTTATAATTAATAGAAATTTTAAAGACTGTTTAGAGTTTTATAATAATAATCTGTTTGGGAAGTAGTATGAGATAGATTTTCGCTAATCGATACTTTAAATGGAAAACTGTTTTCAAGAGAAATCTGTCTCCAGGGTTTAATATTCTCAACTTTCTTTTAGAAAACTTAGCTGTGTTTTAAATTTGTTTTTTTTTCTTTAAAAGAAGGAATGGAATATTAAATTATGTTTAGAAATAATATTCTGGATAAAAAGATAAAGAGGGCTGTAAATTATTTGTAAATTATAGTAGGGATACAGGAATGTAAATTGTGTATCACACATCTTACCATAATTGCTAGGTTAACGTGGTGTTTATCTTGTTTTTCTTATTTTTGAAAGTATTGGTTGTTTATTAATAAATTGTGTAAGGGTGTGAGGGTTGTAGTGGAGAAAATTCAGTTTAAAATTGAAAGGCAATCAGTTTTAAGTGTAAAATTCTGGATAATAATAGGAATTTTAAAGACTGTTTAGAGTTTAATAATATTCTATTTGGGAAGTAGTATGAGATAGATTTTCGCTAATCGATACTTTAAATGGGAATCTGTTTCCAAGAGAAATCTGTCTCTGGGGTTTAATATTCTGAACTTTCTTTTAGAAAACTTAGCTGCGTTTTAAATGTTTTTTTTTCTCTAAAAGAAGGACTGGAGTATTAAATCCTGTTTAGAAATAATATTCTGTGTAAAAAGATAAAGAGGGCTGTAAATTATTTGTAAACTGTAGTAGGGATACAGGAATGTAAATTGTGTAACGTGGATCTTACCATAATTGCCAGTTTAAGGAGATGTTTACCTTTTTTTTTTTAAGTATTGGCTGTTTATTAATAAATTTTGCAAGGTTGAGTGTTGTAGTGGTAAAAATTCAGTTTAAAATTGAAAGACAATCTATTTTAAGTGTAAATTTTTGCTTTTTTATAAATACTAGGAATTTTAAAGATTGTATGAATTTTAATAAATATATAAAATGACTGTCTATGCAAGGAGACAAAATATATTTTTACGAATTAGAAAATCATATTTTTGTCTAATATAATCAATGACAGGTTAAGTAATTTTTTTACATTGATAATCAAATATTCAAAACTTTTTTTTTTACCTTCAATTCAATAAATTAAGAACAGCAAGTAAAATTTTCCATATTATTATGTTTTTTCTTCTAAAAATAGAAACTAATTTAAATATGTATAAATTTGAAATATTTATAAATTCATGTTAATTAACGATCAATCAAAAGTTTAGAAAAAAACTTGTGTTTTAGTAGTAAATAACATAAATAAAAAAGAGTTAAATTTCTTCTAGAAAATTTAAAAATTATATTAACGTTCAATGCTGCCACAAATATCAAATATTTTTCCTCATTTAATGCATAAATTAAATTTAAAAAATATTAAAAACATTTTTTGATATAAATGTCGATATCAAGAAACATTAATTAATTTTAATTTATTAAAATTCAATCAATTTATATTGAAAAAAATATCACTTGCTGTTTATAGAATTTTCTACGTTCATTTCTATTTTCTCTCTTTAAGAACGATTCTTAAATCATTATTTGAAAATATTTTAAAACATTTATGCACTATAAAATAGCAACATAAGTACAACTGATATAAGTACCATACTTTCAATAATACTATAAAATAGTTCTATATTACTAGAAATACAGAAAGTAGAACTTATAAAATAGTCTGTGTATGGTGAAATACAGCTTATATTTTTCTCATAAATAGGATTTTGGAAAAAGACGACTAAAGTTAAAAAGATTTAAAAACATAAACACATAAAGAAATATGTATTTGAATATTTCTGATACATATAAATATATATATCAGCAATGTATATATATATATAAATATATATATATATATATACATTGCATATATGCATAAATAATAGGAATTTTATCATCATTTTTACTTGAAAAAAATTTAAAAATGATTAGATATGATATTTAAATTTTTCTGTCGCTTACGAAGATACAAAAAAAACCGTACTAATTCTGAACGTATATTATCATTTCTTTATTACTCTTTTTGCTTATTTGCTTTATGGCAAGATTTTGTTGAAAAAATATTTTTTTCTTTTAAAAAATTTAAATATAAAAATTAGAATTAAAAATTATTTTGAATGAAGTATAAAATATAATTATTCATTTTAAGCAAATTAGGCTTCATATCAATTCATATTGAAGCTATTAACTAAAGAAAATTAAAATTATTATTGAAAAATATTAACTTATATTAATCTACAGATTGAGATTAGATAAATTTAATCAAAAGATTATCAAAATAAACTAATAAGATTACCTAATAATGTTATTACGTAATTATTAATTATTAATTAATAATATCAAACTAATGACGATTTTAGAATTGATCATAAAATATGCAAATTGAACACATATCTAAATATTTTTTTTTTTAAATATGGAAAAAAATTATATATCATTGATTTTTAATTCAGTAAAATTTTTATTTAAAATCAATAAATGTCCCATTGCAAATTATTGCATAAAATGATTGTTATTAAATTTCTGTAAAGCAACAAGATAAAATAGATAATTATAAAAATTAAGTATCAGTATAAAAGAAATAAAAACTTAAAAATTAATCTTACAACATGTATTCTAATATATTAAAAAAAAATAATGAAGTAATAAAGTTTTTATTCTTTTATTTTTCGATAACTTATTAAAAAAAACCTTCATCGTTGTGATTGCAAAAACTTTTAAGCTCATACCTTTTTTTATAAACCATTTCATTTATTATTGAAATTGAATAAATTATATCACCCTAAAATAATGAGTATACTTTTATCAAATATTTCTTTCACGTGATAAAAAAAATATTCGAAGATGAACAAATAAAGATTTTCTCAGATTTGTCTAAAGCATTTATTAAAAAAAAAACTTTAATTATTATCATAAATTTCCTTAATGAATGCAATTATTCTTATAAAAAATTCAGAAGCTATGCGGACTGCAGAATAAATAAATAAATGAAGTTATCGATCATACGGAAGTAAATTAAATATTAGATTTTTAACAACTGCCAAATTCCCATGGCTGCAATTTTAGGTAACGAATTTTTCGAAATTCTACTATGGCATATCATTTTTCGTAATCAATCTTTTAAAAACATAAATAGTGACAAAAGTTCAGGTTTGGAGGCCAAAAGGTGGTTTAGAAGTACTTTCAAAGGGATTACTTGCAAATTATAAAATAATCCATTGAAATTTTTGCAAAATAATAATAATATAAGAAATCAATGTAACAGAATGACATATTCAATTTAAAACAATGAAAAATATTCAATCTTTAAATGAATTTATTAGTATGAATTTAACATATCTAATATTTTGCTATTATTTAAATAGCATTAATTTGCATGATTAATTAAATAACGTAAAAATTTCTATTAAAAGTTTTACAAAAAATACTTAACTTAAAAAAATTTGATAATTTGATAAAATTTGATTGTAATTTTATTGTATTTTAAACTATTTGCGCTAGAAAAATATAGTAAATCTTAGTGATGTCATTTTCGTTGTAATAAAATTTCATGTATTTGAAAAAAAGGTTAGATATATATTTTTAGTGTGTAATGGGTAGTATTTCTGTGTTATTAACAACTTTTTGATAATTTTCTTTAAAATTTAAAAAACATTACATACACATATGTATGCTTAGATGAAATGGTGTTTTCTAATACAATATATTTACAGTTTTATAATACTAAAAAATATTATCGTTTCTTAAATATTTATTGAAATAATTATTTGTTTGCCAGTCATGGTTCAGTAAACGTGAATGTATGTAATTTATAATTATATACAAAAATGAACATAAAATTAAGAATCATTTAATAAATTAATCAAAAAGTAAGGAAATATTTAAAAATAATGAAAAACTTCAATAGAAAATATATATTTATGAAATTTAAATGAAAACAAAAAAAAATTTTAATGTGTGCACCATTTTTTAAATTTAGCATGAGAGAAACAAATCAGTAGATTTCATGAAAAAAAATTGTATATGCAATAGAAACTCTTATATGTTTTTTAATTAAATTGATGTTGACATTTAAAGTGGTAGATAAAAATTAGTTTTTACTTAAATGATAAAAAAAGAGTTATAAAATATTTATTTTTCTAAATCTCTTTTGACTTATAAATGAAATCGTGTATTTTTTACGTTATACACTTAAAGAAAGTAAAGCATTCATCAAAAAAATTGCTTTCTACCTTTGTGTATACAAAAATAAATTAAGTTAATACATAATATTATAATGTAAAAGTTTTATTTATATTCTATGTCCAATTTACTATTTTTTTCTTGATATTCTCCATATATATTTAATTTCCAAATATATCACATGCTACCTACACAGTTATTAAGATGAATCAAGATAAAATGCATTTTTGTTTTATACAAGTTTTGCCTATATGAGGATAAATGTAAAGAAATTAAAATTATTCAGTTATATGATCAATAAAATATTTTGGATATTTGCTATTGAAGTAAAATTATTTTTATGGATAATATAAATAAATATTTTGGTGATTGTTCTTAAAATTTATTTTTAATCCGATGTTAACATTTTTGAATAAAAAAATTTAAATTTTTCCTTGACAATAAAGTTATTTGTTAATAATTTATATTTGTTATTTGTTTTATAATTGTCGTACAATTATAAAACAAAAATTAAAAAATTTAATTATAAATTAAAAATAAATTTATAAATAAAGTGTATTTACTCATAAACATCATTATATTATAATTAAAGATATTTTCATTACAATTTAGTTGAATTTACCATAATTATTTATAATGATTCATTCAAACATAAGACAAAAAATAATTGTAACTATAAATAATTATTATTTATTTTTACTTATATTTTTTATTTAAATTTTTTTAAATCACATTTGTATAGCCTTTATGCTGTTTTCAAGTATCAAGCACTTTACATAAGTTTAACATTTTTAAAATTTATTTTTGTAAAAAATTTAAATTAACACTTTATTTTCCATTCCTAAGTATCTCTCAAAATAACTATGCAAATTCCTACAAACAAAGTTTTTTTTTTAGTTCTCAAAGTCGCATTCGTATAACAAGAGTGATTTTATAAACAACAAATGTTACGCATTCGTTAGAACCTGTTTTCAATCTTGAAATATATCGAGACATTAAAAATAAAAATTAAGCAATCAAATATCTGAGATTATTTCACTAATTTGGGAACAAGATTACTTCTTTCGAGTTCTTCTAAAACTTTCTTCGTCTTTTTTTTTTTTTTTACAATTTAAAACTTCGTTTATCTGGAAGGTTACCATTCACTTTGAAATATAAGGCACTTTGCTTTTAAAACTACTTGTAAAAATTTTAAGTAGTTGCTCATTTGTTAGCATCATAGTATCGAAGGAAAACACTGCGACAAAAAGCCAAAAACTTTAAACCCTAGCAAATTGGACAACCTTTAGATATACTACCAGTATTTGTTCCTTCTTTCTTTTTTTTTTTTTTTTTTTTTCTTCTTTATATTTTTTCTTCTTTCTCACAGCTTTAAGCATCAGATTGATTCCCTAATCTCATCTTGGTGATCGATTTCTTTCAAAAAAGAACCCCCCGCGAAGAATTTCGGAGGGCTTAAAATATTTGCTATCGCTTTCTGAATCTAGAAAGAGGGAGACACACACACTGAGAGAAATGGTTTGGTATTTCAGGAAAGGATTCTGAGTAGCAGTGAGATTTTCTTCTTTTTCTTTTCATTTTGATTTCTTTTTACTCTTCCGAGAAAAATGATAAGAAGGGCCGTAAGAATTTCAGTTACAGAAAGGAAACTCAAAAATTATTTTTTTCTTCTTCTTTTTTTTTTACCATTCCCGCTTCTATTTGTACAAGAATTCGACACATTAAATACTATCCTTTCAATCCTTTAAGTATGACATACAGATATGTTGTGTGAAGAAGATTTACTGTTCATCGGGTAAGTTTTGTCCTTTATTTCTTCACAAAAGGGGTATGATTCAAAGAAAACATTTCTCCGAAAGAAAATTTCGGTAACGGAAATACAACAGCAAACATAATTCATTTTTTTTTTCTTAAGAAACAATGCTTATGGATTTGTTTATTTCACTTAGAAATAAAATATGAATTAAATTGTTAATTATTATTTTTAATTAAATTGTATTCTGCTTTCGTTTATTTGTATTTGTTTTCAAGTAATTCACTAATATACTGCAGATTTATAGAACATTCAATACCACCCAATGTATTATACCACAAAATAACTAAACAACTGTAAAAGAAAAAAATAAGGCACACCTGTAAGAAAGTTTACTAAGGATATTTAGTTCATATTTTTTGTTCAAATTCCTCAAGTTTGAAAAATTTGTGTTCAAATAGTTCATATTGGTTGTTTATCAAGTTAATATCCTGTAAACCAGTACAACGACAGGAAAATATGTTATTCAAGAAAATGTTAATCTGCCTTTTTAAGTGGACTTAAATATACGGTCAATAATTGAACCATTATTATTTACACCACTAAAATACAATGTTTATCAACTGTTTTCTTATGCATAGTTATGAAACAAAAAGTAAGACACTCCTTTGAAAAAGTTTACCAAGGATATTTAGCTCATATTTTTTTCGAAAGGAAAATCAAGATAATATTCTCTTAGCCAATACAATGACGGAGAAGTATGTCATACAAGAAAAGGTTAATCTCTTTATTAAGTGGATCTAAATAAACGGTCAATAATTGAATAGTTAATTTTTCATGCCACCGAAATACAATGCTTGTAAACGGTTTTCTTATGTAACACATATATGAAGAAAAGAAAAATTAGGCACTCCTTTAAGAAAATTTACCAAACATAACTAATTCATATTTTTGTTCCTTGAGAGAAAAATCAACTTAATATCCTCTCAGCCAGTATAATGGTGTGGAAGTATGTTATGCAAGAAAATGTTAATCTACCTATTTAAGTGGACTTAAATAAACTGTCAATAATTGAACCAATTTTTATGCCACCGAAATGCAATGTTTGCGAACGGTTTTCTTATATACAGATATGAAGAAATGGAAAAATTAGATACTCCATTAAGAAAGTTTACCAGGTGTATTTAATTCACATTTTTTTCTCGAAATAAGAGAAAATCAAAACAATTTCCTTCCAGCCAGTACAATGACGGGGAAGTATGTTACGCAAAAAATGTAAATCCCCTTATTAAATGGATCTAAATAAATGGTCAAAAATTGACCCATTGTATTTTTACGCCGTAGAAATACAATATTTATCAACTGTTTTCTTATATATAAATATGAAGGAATGAAAAATTAGGCACTCCTTTAAGAAAGTTTACCTAGGATATGTTCATATTTTTATCCTCGAAAGGAAAATCAAGATAATATCCTCTCAGCCAGTATAATGACAGGTAAATATGTTATGCAAGTAAATGTTAATCTATTCTTTTAAGTTTACCTAAATAAACTGTCAATAATTGAATAGTTATTTTTTTATGCCACCGAAATACAATGTTTGTGAATGGTTTTCCTATGTATAGATAAGAAGGAAAAAAATTAAACACTCCCTTAAGAAAGTTTATCAAGGATATTTAATTCATATTTTTTTCTCGAAAGGAAAGTCAAGAAAATATCCTCTCAGCCAGTACAATGACAGGGAAGTATGTCATGCAAGAAAATGTTAATCTATTTTATATAGTGGACCTAAATAAAATTTCAATAATTAAACCATTTTTTTTTTTTTTTTTTTTTTTACACCTCCGAAAAATAATTTTGTCATCTGTTTGCTTTTGAATAGATTTGAAGAAAAAAAATAGTCGAGTTAATATACTCTCAGTTAGTACAATGACAGCGAAGTATGTTATGCAAGAAAATATTAATTTACCTTTTAAGTGGATCTAAATAAACGGTTAATATTTGAACCATTATTTTATTACGCCCTCGAAAATACAATGTTTGTCAACGGTTTTCATATATATTGAAATAAAACATACACAGAAAAATAAAACACTCCTTTAAGAAAGTTTAGCAAGGATATTTACTTAGGATTTATTTTTCTTAAAAGGAAAATCAACATAATATCTTCTCAGCCAGTACAATTACAGGAAAGTAGGTTAAGCAAGAAAATGGTAATCTGTTTTTTTTAAGAAAAAAAAACGGTCAATAATTGAAGCATCCATTTTTTAAGCCACCGAAATACAATGTTTATCAACTGTTTTCTTATATATTATACTGTTATACAATTTTACATATATTATACTATTTTCTTCATTGTTTGTGAACAGTTCTCTTATATATAGATATGAAAGAAAAAAAAAACATATTATTTTTATATTTTTTCCAATTACCTATTATTTTACAAATTTTTAGTTTTTATTTAAAAAATAATATTTGGATTCAATTAATAAATTAATTAATTTTAATTTAATTCTTTGTTTTTTCTTTAGATTTGTTCAGCGTTGAATTTTAAATAGCAATAAGAATTTTTTAACTTATTCTCTCAAGAAAAAAGACAAGAATCTGCAATTATTTCAGTAATTCAGTTTGTATTTTCATTCTCAATCTAATTTTAAAGCAGCTTTTAATTAATTTTTTATGTTACTTTACTATTCATCTCTATTACCAAAATTCGATCAAAGAAAAAAATTACAATTTCTGTTCTTAAATTGTAAAATACAAATATGTTGCAAGACAATCAACAATTCATTGACTTAAGTTAATATTTTATTGCTTCATAAAGCAAATTTGATTCAAAGAAAGATTTCTTCAAAGGAGATTGTAGTAAAAATTATTCAATAACAACAAATGTAAATTAATTTTTTATGCATGTTTTATTCAGTAGGTATTTTTTGTGAACTTAATAAAGCGAATTAATTAATTAATTAATTATACGTAAATTAAATAGTTAAGCATACAAAAGAAAAGAGATTATTATTAGTTTTGCATTGGTGTATTCTAGTTTCACACAAGTAATTTATTAAATTACATTTCTTTTAAAAAATTATAAAGCTAATTTATTTACAGCTTTTATTACTTTTTTATTTGCAGTATTCTATAGCAAAAATTTATTAACTGTACGAAATTAAACACGTACTTTTTTAATCAATTAATTAAAAAAACAGTTTTTAACTTAATTAGAACATGAAAAATATTCTGACGATAAATTAATTTCTTTGCATAAAATTGTAATAATTTAAATAATGTCTTTAATTTACATTGAACAATAAGCTTATATTAAATATTTTTAATAAAACAATTTTAAAAAATAAATTTTGATTAAAATAATTGATAACATATTTTTCGTAATTGCAACAATAAAATAAAAATTAGAAACTTATTGTTCATCAAATTAAAATTTATTAAGCTTCTTTTACTTATGATTTTTAATTTTTCTTAAATGAAAAAAAAATATTTATTTGTATAGCAAAATTAATATAAATGTTTACTAATTTCCACTAACAAAACTAACAAACATGGTTATTTATTCAATTTTAAGCATACCTTGTATATTCAGAGTACAATCCGAAGCAATTTTTTGTTTTTGAATAAGTACCTTCCTTACTTCTTACTTCTTATTTTAATTACTATTGTCCATTCCTTACATCTTATTTACTTCTTTTTTCTTCTAAAAAGAGAAGCAAATGATTTTTTTTTTTAAATTTTTATTTATTATTATTTTTAAACTTTATTATTTTTATTTTTATTTTATTTTTTTATTTATTTATTTATTTATTTTATGGTAAATTTTTATTTATTTTTTCTCTTTTTCCCTCTCCTCCAATAAAATTTCTGTTCATCTTATATTTTTTTATATTCCATTTGGTTCCAAATTTCTTTAAAAAAATTGAATTTTTTTAAATTAATTAAATTAAATTCCTTCATATCTTAATTTTTATAAAAGTTTGAGTTAAAGAACAAGTTTATGCGTTTAAAAATAACTAATTAAAATATAAAAAAACTGTTTTTACCATACAATTTTTACTTTTGTATTTATTAAATATTTTTATAAACTATACTATTTTTATGATAGGAGTATTTTTTCATCATTATGTAAATGTGCTTCACACTATTGTGTACCAAACAGAGCACTTTTTGGAAATCTGATATTAATGAAATTATTACAATTTAAAATTATACGGATAAAAGGTTTTTTTTTTTTTTTTTTTTAATATTTAAAGGCTATTTAGAGATAACGATAAAAACTGTTTGAATAAATCTTTTTACACACCAATGTTGACAATAAAATCGAAAAATGAAAGAATTTAAGGAATTTTTGTGATAAAGAGTAATATTTTAAGAATATATTTTTAATAAAAAAAATCAATGTTATATCTTTACCTAATTATCTTCATTAAATTTTACAATGAAGATAATTAAGAATAGATAATTATTCAGCGTTTAATATGCTTCAAAATTTTATATATCTAAATTAGTTAATGATTTAGAAATAAAAGGTGAATGTATCTTTGGAAAGAAATAGTTAAAGCACTGTAATTATGCAATTCAATATTTAAACTAATAAATTCAATTTTTTATTTAAGACAGCCTATGGTTCAAATAGAAATATATTATATGAACATTATTCCAAAAAAAAAACCGTTTTATTTTTTATTATAAAAATTTAAAAAATTCATAAAATATATTTCTAAAGCAGTAATTTCTTTACTTTAAAATGCATGATACAGTTATTATGAAATATTCATGTAATTTTATTTAATTCCTTTATTTTTATTGATTAACTTTAATTTCCTTTATTATAATATATGATATTTTCTATTATACCATATTAAATTTCAGTCTTTGCAATGTCTATACATAAATATTTATATTTATACAAATATGTTTAGATTAATATGTATTCAGATAATATATGATTCTATAAATATATTCAGATTAATATATGTTCAGATAACATATTCTATAAATATATCTTCAGATAAAGATCATAATTTATTTGAATGACATTTGAAAAATTGCATAATTCACTTCTTCAAATAGATTGTATATCTTAGATAAAAATGAAACAATGTTTCAATTGAATTGAAAAAATCCTGCATTTTCAAAAATGATGAATTGTACTACGTTTAGCTGCTTTGCGAATAGTACAAAATATACTATGTACAAAGCATCTCAATTACTTAAAATAATAACAAAATACAATCTGACTTAGTATCATATACCATGATTGTATAGTTGAAAAAAAAATATAAAATAATTTATGAAGATAAATTTATATCTTACAGAGAATTGTCAAAGAATTATGATATTTTTAATATACATATTTGCCTTCTTAATTTCGTAACATTTGTTAAAAACAACTTGCATAAAATAGAGAAGTCTTAGTACAATGGCATTCATTTCCACTACTGTTACAAAATAGAAGAGGGAAAAATAATCTTTCAAGTATAAAAAGCTACACAATGTCAAGGTATTATTTAGATAATTTAAGACTGCTGTTAAAATCTTTCGAATTGTATTTAATACTTAACTTTTATGGTCTATAAATTTTTTCTACTGTTAATACATCTCTAATAGTTGGTGAAAACCTAAATGTCGTCTATCGATGTACAGAAATTGATGGCCTACGTTGTTAAAGTACTCTGTGGGAGATATTGAAGAAAGTCAAGTAAAATCAATCATCAACTCTGCAATAATCTCCATTTATTTTTTTTTCAAATTACGACCTTGAAGGACAAATCCTCAGCAAATCCAAACTAAGTTCAATTGCATACTGTTAACCTACAATGCATCAAAAGTAAGAGCTTTAAAACAGAGTTTAAAAATATTTATAAATTTAATTAAATTTAAAAATGCATCCATAAATGCAGATATTCCTAGTTTTAATCACCTTAATGTAAACAGAAACTAAAGGGGAAAATAAAAATAGTTTTAACATTGCCAGCAAATTAATATGTTTTTAGTCAAATACTGACCAAACCTTCCTGCATAAAAATTATTTTTCCTTTACACCCTATTCACGTAACATTTATGCTTCCTAAATATACATAAATATAAATAATTGTATAAATATTAGATTATTTAAAGTTATGTTAAATGAAGAGTATTTATTGATATGTATGTATGTATTTATTGATATGTTTTCCTACTTTCTCCACAAAAATTAATAAACATTTACAATTACCTCCATAAAATCAATTAATACATCTAAAATGCTTATACAAAATTTTTATCCTTCTGCATAAGTTATTTAAATATTTCTAAGCTTTATGCCAGTATTAATGATATTTAAAATTATATTTTGAGCCATTTTAATTCCAATGAAACATTAAATGTATCTAAATTATTTTATAATGATTACATATTATTTACATAAAAAAACATATCTAAAATTAAAGGTAAATTAAAAAAAGCTATGATGAATGTTGCTGGAAATCCTACAATAAATAAAAATTATTAACTTATTATATGTTACATCCTCAATTGGTTACGTCATTTATTCAAACGATGGGAGGGTTACAAACAGTTCACAATATGGTTAATAATCATGGCTATTATACATGACACATTTGAGTCAAGTTTGTGTAAACATAATCGTCCTCATAATTACCTCTCCAAGCTATGCAACTTGTCTGTAATCAATCCACATGCGGAAGTGGTATGCGTTATTGTTATAATGAATAGGACACCTCATACTTATTGGCCCAGGTAAAAATAAGCTCAATTTCAAGATGTCTGCTAATAGAAATTATAATAATGTACAGGTTAATAATGACAATAGTATTTTAATCAGTTATCTTAAATGAAACAATATATTTAATTGTTGGCATTTCCTGTCATAAGTTAAGTATTATAATTGAATAATAAATTAAGTGTACTCAAGGATTTGTAAATGTATTATGATGGATTTTTTGATTCAGAGAAAATTGTTGGAAATGCAAATGTGTATCCCTTGCATTGAAACAATATACAACGCTGCACAATTTTTTTTTAAATAACAATTTTTTTAACAAACATTTACAAACAAACAACTTTAAAAATTTTTTTTTCAAGTTTTGGATCAGTATAGCAAGCACCAACTAGAATACAAAAATACGAAGTTCGATTTAATTTGGTAATGCACATTACAATGTTAAAAGCATGCATTAACTCTTGGGAAGGGATTGTTAGAAATCGAAAAGTGCCTCTCATCAACTATTGTAACGATTGATAAAATTTTATGGTTTAATGCAGGTCACGATACCACACTTAAATGAACTTCTCAATTTGAACGCAGAGTTACTTGGTTCTTGGCCCATTTAACCCTTCTAAGTTGAAAAAAATATGTTCAGTCTATAGATCACTTGTTCACTTTGTACAAAGCTTATTTGTATTTCTACAAGTTAATGATTATTGATTAGTGGTTATTTTATTTATATCTTGTATTTACAATAGCTAAAAACGTGTATTGAAAAAATGTAATTTTTTATCGTTATACCAATTATAAATTATCCGTGCCACTTAAATAAGATGTAAAACATATAGAAGCAATAAAGAAAACAATTTTATCTAATAAATATTTGAATAAAATAATTTATGAGTTAGTATTGGTAATTTTAGAATATGTATTGAAAATGCTAAAGTTATAAAGTTTATTTTATGTAACTAGTAATTATATGACTAGTTATATTATGACAAATGTTTCTTTTAATAAATAAACCTAATTTTGTAATATATATTGTTCAAATATTTCGATTTATCTCAAATATGAAGAAATATTTCTATTGAATATGATACATCTTTCTATCTAACTCAATGAAATGAACTATTTGTCTTGAGTAATACGATACTTCATTAGTTTAATCAATTGTATAAAAACTGGAATTATGACATGCATGCAATTAAAGGAAAATAAAAATAAGTAATATTTTTTTATCGAATATGAGCTATAAAAATTTAAAAAGGAAAAAAAAAAAATTTGTCAAATTGAAATTTAAATGAAGATTCAATCAAGTTTACAATAAAATCTATTTCCAAGACATTATTTTGAGAAGCTAGAAATTAAAGATATGTTAGCATATCCTTGGTTTCCCCAGGGGATTCGATGCTAGGCCATGGCCAATAGCCCGTTGCACAACTCTGATGCGAAATTAACTGAAGTTGAATCTTCAACTTTTGATCTCCCTCGCATGGGTCATTAATCCAAAGAAAAGTGTAGATTCCGTTCACTTCTCAATTTGAAACTTGACTTCCTTCGTTCTCGGTCCATTTAGCCCCTCTAAGCTGAAAAAAAAGGTTCAGTCTATAGATCACCTGTTCACATTGATGCAGAGCTTATTTTTATTTCTACAAGTTAATGATTATTGATAAGTGGTTATATATTTATATCTGTTATTTGAAATAATTAAAAATGTGAATTCTACACGGAGTTTTAAATTTAAAATAAAAATCATAAATAACTTATAACAGTTAACTTTGGGGCAAAAATAAAGGATCTGATCATCCCATGGCTAGCGCATTGGTCTAAGAAGAAAACCCGATGAGAGATACTCATTTTTTGTTTCTAGGCGGGCATGAGTAAAATAAGTAAGGGGAAGTATTTCCATCAGATTCGGTTGTTTATTTTCTCGGATTTTAACTTAAATTTTTGGAACTGGTTGTTCTTGTCTTACAGTAATGCTTATATTGGGCCAGGTTGCAAGAAACAGTGATGAGGCACGCTACGTTTAACAATTTATCAGAATAGATTTTACTGCCCAGCCCTGCTTTTTCACTAAAACCGAGCAGTAACACAAAAGTCCTCTTTTAAAACAATGTTCTCCTCTTTTCGTTTGTCAAAATTTAGACTTCGGCTTTTTGCATTATAGTATATTATAGTATTGCCTCTTATATCTTCAAAATTGTTTTTTAATCATAAAACTGTTTTGATTTATTAAGGAAATGTTTCTTTGATGGAATTTTTGGTGGGACATATTTTAGGAAAAACCTTCTTATATGAGAATCTATACAGCAAGTAACTTTTATTTTACAGAGTGTCAGTTTACTCATCACAAACTTCTATTCACATTGATAGAACAGGAATCTGTCAGTTTCATCATGATAACGTAATTCAAAACAAAAGTTTCTTTCTGATTTGAATCTTATTACGATAAAGATCTTTAATCAAATACAGCAGCGGCTTTCATACAAAATATAATGAATTATTATTTATGTTTTACTGCGATGCATCTTTAATGTGATAATGGATTTCGTTCATTAGATTTACATTTCAACATTTCATTAGATCAGAACATTGAACATATTATTAAGTTCATTCACAACCAATTACTGCTAGTTACATCAGTTGGAGAAATAGAACTTGGAAAGGAATTGGAATAAATTATCCTTATTCTTCAAGATGATTTTAATGTAAATTTTGCTTCAGATGATATCAAACCGCTGATTTAGTTTTTGGAGGAAAAATTGTTGTTAAAAATGAACAATTTTCTACTTGAATCTATTACTATCCATGAAACAACAATCTATTACTATTTATCTATTACTACTATTTTTTCTTTACATAGAAAGAGTAGAATCAAAAAATTTAATATCATGCTCCAGTTATAACAATCCTGTTATTTCTTTTCTGAGTATCATATATAATGATTATTTATTTCATAATCTAATAAATTATATCCATCTCCTTAGTAAGACGCGGGGATAAATATCTGGAATTTTCCCTTTTCCACCACAACACTCAATATGAAGTTCAATTTCCTTACTGAGTAACTTTTACACACATACTTGTTTATCTATTTAAAGCCCAATTAAATATGTTTTCAATCATTATGTAAACATTAATTTTATAATAATTTTAATTCTTTGATAAGAAAACTGTTACTCAAACTTCCTGTCTACTAATAAATACAAAATTTAAATGGAGCAAAGCACTATCAATATCGATTGTTGGTACTTGAATTAGGAGTTGATCCCTTGATCTTCAAAAGTTCATTAACTAGAATCAATATAAGGATCAACCTTTGCTTTAGGCAATTACTAACAAGTTAACGAAGTGAAATAAGACAAGCTGCATTTGCAAGAGTGCAGAAGTTATCTTTATTAAGACACGGTGACAAAATATCGAATCACAGCGTTATTCATGATTCTGAGATAATTTCCAATAACTCAGGTAAAATTTCATCTTTTACGTAATTTTACTGCTTCGTTAGAAGTTCTTTGGTTAACGTCTTTTCAGCTTGTTTTACTCTCATTAAAGAAATTTTTAGGTAGGGAGTAATGGGTTAAATGTCACGTGCATGATATAATAAAGTCACTTTAATAGTTTGTTGAAAATATAGTTCTAACTCTACAGAACGAAGTTTATGAAGTTTCGGTTGCATGCAAAATAATATAAAGATTAAAAAGTGGGAAAAGTGTGTTTATTCATCTAAATATATCCTTATCCCCTTGAAACTTTGGTATTCCCTCGTTTAATGGTTCTGGTATTAATATCGTTCTTCTTGTTTATTTTTTTGTAAGAAAACTTATAAATACTCACAATTAGAAATCCTGTAAGCAAATAAACAGAAAGTTTCTGCATCAGTGAAAATGTGTATGAAAAATCTGTATTTGCTCAAATTCACTTCTGGGATGTCGCTTTAAATAAAATATCAATCAAATAAAATATCTACAAGACAAAACGGACAAAGACAGTAACAAGTGGAACCATAAAAAAACAATTGATAGCACCATAACTAAAAGTACTATCTGAATGAATATTGAGTGGCAAATAGTCTTAAATCAATTGATCCGAATAGAAAAATATTAACTTGAAAATACTGATTATTAAATGCAACTGAATTCTAATAACTGTAAAAAAATGGTAACACAATAAATAATTTAAAATTAGTTGCATAGCCTAATAAAATATTTAAGTGCAAAAGAAATGCTAAGCCATAACTTTGCAGTTAGTACAATAATGACTGAAAAAATAATACATTACAGAATACAATTAAAACAAAATAACAATTTAACAAAATAATATTAAAACAAGTAATATAAATTTTTTTTAAGGTCAATTTCAAATTTTTTTTCACTTTATTGCAGAAAAGTTCTTTACAAATAAAGTTGAAATTTTCTTCTTACATCTGGCGCCATCTATTATTAGATGCATGCAACTTAAATCTAAAAAAAACTAAAATTAAGTAATTAAATTTAATTAATGAATTAATATTTGAAAACACTGTATTAACATCAAGTGTCATCCACTACAAGTTCAAAAAAATGTATTTGAACTTGAGTGGGTGAATAAAAAGTATTTTATTAACGATTGAAAATTTGAACACGATATATATAGGGAGAATGTGAACTAATAGTAGGAATTGAAAAAAGGATGAAATTATTAATTTATATAAAATTTATGTTACTGATATAGTATTTAAAATTGAGTGCTCTTGGTTACTTAGACACGCCATTATTAAAAATTAAAAATATAGTTCCAAAAATAGATCTAAAACATTGAAGATTTATGGGAATAAAATTTAAATATAATGATTCATAGCCCCTAGAAAAATTCATAATAAATGGCAAACTGAAAAAGTACCTCTCGACTTAAATTTATCTCCCTACAAAAAAAAGTATTTTTAAACAGAAAAACCATAATTTCTCTCCATTCCTTTCAATATTTTCATCGAAAAAAAAAAAGGAAGAAAAGGCTCATATAAATTCATCGCGATCTAAAACACATTTTTCTTTATGATGTAATAAAAAGCGGCCTCATTTGTAGAGAGAAACATAAATGCAGTGTGTGTTACTTGACAGCGTATTCCCAAAACGATACGGGATTAAAGGAAAAGCTCTTGTTCATTACAACGCTGCTCAAAAAAGTGTCACGTTTGCTCGTTTTTACGTGACATCATCGTGTAAGCGATTGCATTCGATCCCGGAATTTATATGAAGCGAAGAAAATGACCAATCCGAGAGATTTCGAGGGATGCCGCATGATTCTGGAAGTCAAAATATGAATAGACTTTTTGAAAAATTCTGGAGTTCAGTTAACTTTTGGGAAAAAAGTTTCCAAAAGCAAAACAGTTTGAAATAGATTGCTCAATGAATATTTACCACTTTCATTTATTTGGTTAGCTCGCTGTTTTATTTTGCTGTAAGGAATTCACGATTTGGAGTTTCTCAGCTTTTTATTTTATTTTTTAATTTTTTTTTTTTAAGAATGCTTAGTTGCTGGTAAAAATAAAGTATATTTTTCTTAATGTAACATTTTCAAATACAGGGGTTGGATTTATTATTTAGGGAAACATGTACATATATTACGCATGGTTTTATTGTTTTCAAGATTAACTTGGAAAATTTCCCAATGTAAAGTATTTCTTTTAATTATTTACTTATTTATTTCCACGTGTATTTTTATCTTAATATTTGAAAATTAGTTTAGGATAATTAAGTAATGATGAGTTAGTTGAATTGCATATTTTTCTTATTTAATCATAGTCAATTTTATAAGGCAATGAACAATTTGAGGTCTAAATAAGCCTGCTTTCTAATTATTATATGTACAAAAAAATGTGAATCCTTGTGTTTATTTGCTACCACACCTTTATTTTTTACATTTATTTGCTCCTCAAGAGAAAATAATGTTTCATAGTTATATTTAAAAAAAAAACATTACATGAATTGCGTGCATTAAGTTTTTAATGCACTGTAAAACAATTTAATTTAAAATTAAGTAAGATATTTTTTTCTGCAAAAGCAAATTTTAATTTTTAAAATAAATACCAAAATTTCGGTTATTTATTTTCATAGACCATCAATAAATGTAACACAATAATTCTGCATATTTTTGACATTCTGACACAATATTAAAGTAAATTTACTTTTACACATTTCTCAATTAGCTGAATAAGCAATGCAAAATAATGCCATGAAGTAATTTTTTTTTCTATACAATTTCAGAGAAAATTATTTTTTCCTGTATAAACATAAATATATGTGATGCAGTGTACCTCAAACTTTAATTACACATTTTAGCTTTAGTTTTTGATTAAATTAACTATTAGTTAAATATGTTAACATTAGATACCGAACAAAGTTTAATGTTACAAAGAATGGTTAAAAATTTATGTCATTATGTCATCTAAATTATTTTTCTAATTATTAAAAAAATGTAAAATTAAGTAATCTAATATATTCGCCTTGTTCAGTTATTTTATCAAGAAATGAAATTATAACAAAATCATCCGATCAAAAAACAAAATTGTTTAAAAATACACAATATTTTGATTATTTTCAAGCCTAAACCCTATTCTAAACCTAATCTATAAACTTTAAATCTAAATTTTATCTATACAGATTTAAACCTTTACAGGTTTAGTAAATTTTTAAGCCCTAACCTAACTATCCAAATACATCTTTTGATTGATTTGCTAACATACGCTATAAAATTATCTACGAAAATTCTGAAATTGATGCTTCATGTATCCTGACACAATCCATAGAACCCTGATGCAATTTAATTTAGAAAAGTTCTCATATTTATTGATAAAGTGGGATCTTTAGCTTGAGTATAAGTGAATAAATGATGATTTTTTTATCTAACATTGGCAGTGGTGAATTTTACTTACATCGTATCATAGCAACGGAGTTGTTTATTTAATTCACAGGCTATTTTCTAAATGTTTTATCTCAAAGTGATGTTTTAGAAGAGATAAATATTTGAAATTTTGCTTTTGTGGATAAATAAAGACTTTTTAGTCTCTAGCCACAAAATAATTTTATGCACGATTTCTTTTTAAGAATTATTAAATTGAATGCATCAAAGTAGTTTTTATTCGATTTATTATTTATTATATAGAAATAAGTATATACTTTTTCCAAATAAAATAAAATACTATAGTTCTCATATTTATTGATAAAGTGGGATCTTTAGCTTGAGTATAAGTGAGTAAATGATGAATTTTTTACCTCACATTGGCAGTGGTGAATTTTACTTACATCGTATCATAGCAACGGAGTTGTTTATTTAATTCATGTGCTATTTTCTAAATGTTTTATCTCAAAGTAATGTTTTAGAAGAGATAAATATTTGAAATTTTGCTTTTGTGGATAAATAAAGACTTTTTAGTCTCTAGCCACAAAATAATTTTATGCACGATTTCTTTTTAAGAATTATTAAATTGAATGCATCAAAGTAGTTTTTATTCGATTTATTATTTATTATATAGAAATAAGTATATATTTTTTCCAAATAAAATAAAATACTAATTTTTTGAAAACATGCTTATGATGCTGAATTTTTATGAATTGTAATATAGTAGCATAAATGGATAATGAACTTAAACCTAAAAGAATGTAAGGGCCCTTTGCAAAGTTTGTTGCTCGGAATCCCAACATGTTGTTAACACCATCCTGCAGAAGATGCATAATTTTAAAAAGCACATGTTTAAAAGTTCTTAAGTACTTGGCAATATATTTTAATTTCATATGCTTTTTATTAAAAAGCTTTATTTAAACAAATTTTAAAGAGAAATATGAATTGTAATTTTCATTCCATGAGTACATATATCCCAATGCAATACAAATATTTAAAAATATACGTAACAGACCTAATTTATCAGATAGAAAAGCATTTATTTGATTCTGAGAGTGCCTAAACAGAAAAAATAGGCTTAAAAGTGATTGTTTAAAAAATATAATCATCTCAAAAATCAATAAGAAAACATTTTAATGCTGGGCATTTATTTATAAAAAAATTATAGTATTTTCTCAGTATTTTTAAACATTGTTCTGATGCCTACAACAATTATAAACCAACAACTGAGTCTTTCTATTTACAGGTGGTTTGATCCTTGAACAAAGACAAGAGAAATCATTTATCTTCAGATGCGTTCGCCAATAATGTTGATGAAACCGAAGAGGAAAATAAAATTGTCTCAATCTGATAGTTGGTATAAAATCGAAGTTCTCGTTAAATGATTAACCAAGCAGATACAATCATTGACAGAAAGAACAAAGACAAATAAAATTTTCCCTAAAATGTTGGCTTTAGCTAATTCGATAGTTAATAAAAAAATGTTTATGACAACAAAATAATTGAATTAAATACGGTATTACACTGTGTACTATTAATTTTCATTTCTAATATGAAATAAAACGGGGAAATTTAATATAAAAGCAAATTGTTGTAAAAATATTGTTCACGAGACCAGAAAATTATGAATATAAATTACTGTTACAGTATAGTCGCGACTGTATTATTAGTATCAGCCAAATAATAAAAAAAAGAACTGGGCAGCCTTAATAACTTTCGTAATTATCATTACATCTGCGCATAAATGGTATCATTAGAAATGCCTGGAATTAAACTTATGATGTAATGCAGTTGATTAACAAAATTAACAGCTTATTCGGAACTGGTATTTAACCCACTTGATTCACCCTGAAGAAATTAAGATACCAAAATTTATCGTAGTGATCGGACTAAATGTTTTAGAGATATTGGTGTTAAAAAATTAACTTTTCCAATTTTAAATGAAATTTTAGCTTAATGAACTATAGATACCTCACTTTTTTTTCTTTTACGTCAGTTGAAATAATTTTTGATTTTAAACTAAAAACATAAGTTTTGTCAAATTTTTGTAATATTTAAAAAAAAATGTATATTAAATACCGTTATGAAAAAAAATGAATTGTAGCATAATAAAATATTTATGTAGTTTGTTTATTAGTTTCGTCAACTTTTAAGGTAATAATTTTTTGAAATTATTACGCAGAGTTTACAAGATATTCAAACAATGTCAATAAAGGGCCTATTTCCATATTTAAAAAAAAATTTATTTAAATCTGTATTTCGGAATGCGAAAAATTAACAAGGAACATTTGCCTTAAAATTATATTTGATCATTTAAAATTAATAATTTGCTTACAATTTAAAATTAATTTAAAAAGAAATTTCAAATTTTAAATTAAAATTTTTATGCATTTAACTATTTTTTTTTCATTTTAAAAGTTAATTAATTTTTTTGGAATTTAGCTCTTATTTTTCTGAAACTAAATATTATCATAATTTGATTTCATAACAAATTCATAAATGTAACTAAAAAAATAAATAATTTTAATGTGTATATTTTACGTTTTAAATAAATTTTGAAATAAAAATATAATTAATCATTTTTAATTTTACTAAATCTTTTGGGATATTTTTTCCTTAGATCAGAACTATGTTTATATTTGATTTAATATACTTGTAAAATTGGTTGCACTAATATTCGAAAATAAAATTTTTTTTTTCATTATATTTAAAAAATATTAAAAGGATCATTAAAATTGTTCAAACTTTTAATACAGTTATAATGTAGCTTTTCATAAAATACACTCAAGAGCCCAAATATTATGACCACCTGTCAATAACGAGTTGGCTCACTTTTGGCGCGCAACACAGCTCAAACCCTCCTTGACATGGATGCCACAAGTCCTTGGCAGATGGCCGGAGACAGAATGTACCAGATATTTAAGCAACGGTCACGCAACTCCGAGATATTGCGAATTAGTGATCTTTGAACTCTGAGCTGCCGTCCCAGGACATCCCAAATGTATTCTATCGGATTGCGATCCGGTGAGTTAGGCGGCCAGGACATTAACTGGAATTCAGCATCATGTTCCTGGAACCACTCCAACACAATTTTAGCCTTGTGACAAGGGGCGTTGTCCTGTTAGAACATTCCATTTCCAGCTGGAAAAACAGAGGCCATGTAAGGGTGCAACTGGCCCGCAATAATGTTCAGATACGCTGTAGCATTCATCGTCTGCTCTACCACAACCACGGGTCCCAGAGACGCCCAAGAGAACGTCCCCCAAAGCATAATACCGCCACCACCTGCCTGTGTATGACCTACTGTGCATTGAGGGAGCAACTGTTCTCCTGGAAGACGACGTATCCTGACACGGCTATCGGCTTGATGAATGACAAACCGAGATTCATCTGACCAGGCAACTCTCTCCCACTGATCCATGGACTAGTCACGATGTTCCCGGGCCCAGCGCAGGCGCAGTTGGCGATGACGCTTGGTCAGCAAAGGCACACGAGTGGGACGTTTGCTGCGTAGCCCCATATCCAACAGTATCCACTGAACAGTGTGCTTCGTTACTATTCTACTTGGCCCTGCATTGTATTGGGCTGTCAGCTAAACCACTGTCCGGCTCCGGTTTTGCTTCACCATGCGAGACAGTCTCCGACGAACTTTTTCTTTGATAGCGTCCAACATCATGTCGTCTACTGCTGGTTTCACTATCATTCATCCACTTTGCAGAAGTACTAACAACTGTAGATCGCGAACAACACACGAGTCGTGCAGTTTCGGAAATACTTGTTCCGAGCCTTCGAGCCATTGCAATCTGCCCTCTATCAAAGTCGCTTAGATCCGCAGCCTTTCTCATCACACACAGAAGTAAGTGAAAGAATGATTCTTCAGACTCTCCAGCAGCAGTTAAATGGCACTTCCACCTGATCACGTGCCTTCCACGTCATCCAGGCGAGTTCATTGCAAAATGTAGGGGTGGTCATAATGTTTTGGCTCTTGAGTGTATATGTAATTGATTTTTATATGTAATTTACATTATCTTCATTTGTTTTTCTAATATCATGCGTATTTTTTTCAGCATATTATATACATAATTAGATTTGATTTGTTATTATGTTGCCAGTTACAACAAATATCCTAAGGCATTTTATTTGTGGTGTTAAAAAGAAACACAAAGTATTAATTCAGGTTATAATTCGGAAAAAAAAATTTGAAAAACAAGTCAACATTTAACTTATAATTTTGACCCCATCAGTGACATCTACACATATTTTTTTTTCGTTGTTTATCAGTGAATGTTTTCTAAAAATTATTGTAAGAGGATGTTTGCAATCACGGACATTGACTGATTATTTTTTCTGAAAGAACTTTTTCAAGTATTTTTTTTATTATTATGGTATGTTTATTTTTCCCGTTGTTTTTATCCTACATATGAGCTTATACTCACTCATAGGTTTAAATTTCGCATCTAAGCTATAAATGGTCAGATAGAGCGGGTAGCTAGTATACAGGTTTGGTTTGATTTGTTGTTCTACGTTCATTTTGTGCATACTTTAGGCTAATTAAACACGAACCTAACTAGTATGCAGGAGGAATCAAGATTCGATCTATTTAAGGTTTGCGTTGCAATCAAAACTTTCAAGGGCAAAAAAAATTCATTAATTAATGGGATAACTTACGTATTCCATCGTATTATATAACTCATTTCATTCAACTATCGCTGTGAGAATGCAGTAAGTGATAAATTAAATAAGAATGTTTCCTTGAATTTTTTGCGGTAGTTTTGATTAAACTAAAAAGACTTTAAGTTAGTGTAAATAAATAAAAATAAATATATGATTTATAATATATATATATATATATATATATATTATATATATATACATGTGTGTGTGTGTGTGTGTGTGTGTGTGTGTGTGATTGATTTCAATTTGTTATGAAAATGTTTAATAAAAAATAACCAAATAAATCATGTTCTAATGTTCATTTAGATTCATATTTTATTTGTAATTGTATTTTACTTATTTATTTATTTTTATTATTAGTAGTAGTATTTTTTTGGTGTTATAAAATATTACAATAGACATTTACAAAATATCATCTGCATTTCTATATCATCCGCATTTGAATTAATTCAAAATTCAAAAGAAATTCTTCTCAACATATAATAATTCAAATATTACATTAACACTATAAATGATCTTGTATTATAACTAGCAACTGGATTTCATTTCGGAAATTATATAACAATTCAGTTTAAAATTTTTGCATTGTAACATTGTAAAATAAAATAAATCAACAAGTAAAATTATGAGATTATTAAAAAAATATCTTATTATTTTTTGATAATGAAATGTAATGATATCAAATGCAGGATTTCAATAGGAAAGACATTTTTATTAATAATGTAGGATATTATATGCAGAAGTAAGGTAAAGCATTTTTTTTATGATGCAAGAAGTTAAAGAATAGTTTATAATTTCTTTCTTTATTAAAATGTTCTCCAGTAAAGATCATTGCGGGGATTTCCATTAAAAGTTTTAGCTTTGCTCATGGCTACGAAGCTTATTAATCACTCTTACTATAAAAATATCGACTTAGCGCACCAAGTTTAGTCTCTGAGGTCATCAGAATTTGCAACAACTACCCCTGAAGCTCTAATCAGTTTATGACTTCACTCTTTTTCCTAAAACCTAATGTAGAATCTTATCAGCTTACGGATTTATCGTGTTTATCTATGACGGGAAAACAGGAAATTTTCTACTTTGAACAAAAAAGAACTTCCACTGCATCTGAGGCTTAACGCTGTAAATAACAATATATTTTCAGCTATAACATTCAAGAATTATTCTGTCCTAAAATAAAACTACATTTTACATTTTACAAGAAAAATGTAGGGTTCATTGTTTTTTTTATATTTTATATATATTTAATTATATCTATCTAACATTAAAAAAATATTTCTTATATATAAAATATATTATATCGTATTCTATATAACGTATTTTAATACTCACTAGTAGACATGGTCTGATGATATGTAGGTTACTTTTTAAGCACATTCTGTTGCGAAAACATTACAAAATTACAAAATTTGAATTTAGAAAGGTTTTCAAAGAAATCTTATTATAAGATCTGTTTTACGTGGATACATTTTTCTCATATCACGCAATCTAAAATTTGAAAAAAAAAATTGATAAAACCTTATTTTCCACTTTAAATGTTATCATACTAAATTTATTAAAATAAATCACAAATACGAAAAAAAAACATAGGACGCGAATATTACTTAAACATTAATTAAGTAAATAAATACATTGAAACAAAAATATAACCCACCTAAAAAAAGGAATATATTAAAATACACTCATGTCCATAAATTAAGGATAATTCAGAAACACACAGAAATTGAACCCTAAAATAAAAATGTCACCTGTCGAATTATCACACACATCTTGAAGAAGAATATGCAAATTACAGGAAACCACCAGATGGCGCGGATAGTACGTCACAATGTATATAAGGAATGGTGGCAAAGAAGTGAAATTGTTCACAAGCGCTTTAAAAGCCTTTCAGTGCAATAACCGCATAGTTATGGCACAAAGGAAGCATTTGGATGTTTTTTTACGTGGTAGAATTATCGGACGACTGGAATGTGGACGTACCCAGTTGGAAGTATCCGAGGAACTTGGAATCGCCCAGAGTGTCTTCTCCAGGCTTTGGCAACGATTCCAAGATGATGGTAATGTGAGTAGATGTTACAGCACAGGTCGCCCCCGAGTTACAACACCGAATGAGGACCGGTAATTAGCAGTTACCGCTAAAAGAAACAGACGGAACACAGCATCAGACTTGTCTCGTCAGCTCTCTTCAGCTACTGGTACGACAGTTTCAAGGCAGACAGTGTACAGACGCTTAGGGCACATTGGTCTATATGCTCGTAGGCCTGTCATATGTGTTCCACTTACCACTTATTCTTGGTTCCAGAACTGACCTGCATGTTCAGAGTGTAACGATGACAGGCCACATCTATCGGGATGTCATTCTGGAACAACATGTACGTTTGTTTCAGGGTGCCATGGGTGCTGAATTTCTGTTTATGGATGACAACGTCCGTCCTCACCGTGCATACATTGTAGACGAATGCCTTCAATTGGAGAATATCACCCGTATGGATTGGCGAGCATACTCACCGGACTTGAATCCAATAGAGCATGTGTGGGATATGCTTGGCCGACGAATTGCAGCCCGTAAACCCCCTCCCATCTGTCAACCGGAACTTCGGAGGGCATTGCTTGATGAGTGGTGTAATATTCCCCAAGATTAGATTGATAATTTGATACTCAGCATGCCTAGGTGTTGTAAGGTCTGTATTGCATCGTCCGGGAGACATACTCCATATCAACCATCATACTAACCATGTTATACTATTTTTTGTAAATAGGTCCTTTTTTGAAATTTGCTCCAGGGAGTAAAAATCGCAATTTAATTATTAATTATGTCAAACATATAGCATCTTTTTTGCTCTTTACCTTTTGTTTAATAAATAGACTTTACAAATAAGTCAAATTTGTTTTGCTTCTGTCTCTTTCTTTGCCTGAACTTCATTATCCTTAATTTATGGACATGAGTGTATTACATCAAAAATACGAACACCATAAGAACAAACTAAGTATTACCAAAAAAATTTTAAATGAATAAATAAACGCATAGTTAAAACAAAAAGAAGAGTCTATTTATAAAATACTCTAATAAAATATCTCTAAAATTTGTTATGAAAAAAATAAGTAAAAATTATGAATTAAAATAATGAATTAATAGAAAGCGTATTACTTATAAATTAGCTTCAAATCATAAATTTTTAAAAATGTCAATTAATGCTTACATGCTAATTTGAAATATTACTTCATAATTATATGCTAATTAGGCTTTAAATATTACTTCGTAATTATATGCATACTTTATATGCTAATTAGACTTCGTAGCTATCAAATTCTTTCATTTTTATCTGAGTTAAATGTCATTGCCCTTAACATAAGTTTCTTTTCAATTTTAGTATTTCAATAATTTCAAAATTGTCTTATTAAAAGAATAAATGCTAGATAATTAATCTTTTTAATTCTTTTTAAAAAATCTTTAAAAAATAATGTGTCTAAAATTCTCCTATTTTATAAAAAAAAATCTTACTAAACCGCAATCAGGCAAGAAATCATTCACCTTACATTAATTTGCAATAAATAACCGGTTCATAAGATAAAATACCAGTTCACACATTTCCTGAACATGATTAAAAACCAATGCTTAATTGAGCTGTCTTGAATCTTTAGCGATGTTCATTGTTAGATAGTTTGATGCCATTGGCTTAGAAGATTTAAAAAAAAAATTAATGTAATTTTATTTTGTGGTGACAAAAGTATTTTAACCATTCATTGTTCATAGGAAATTTTCGTTAAAAATTTAATTGACTCTAAATGGTACAATTGCGATAAAATAATAAAGTTGTGTAAATACTATTTAAATAAACAACTTGAATTAATTCATAAACAATTTGAATTATTTTTTCTTGATGAAATCAAGTAAATTTTTCTTTCTTTTTCTCAGTAATCATATTAAAAGAACTGGAGTATATTATTCAGTTGATGACTAAAACGATTGTAAATTTGGATAAGGACTATTATGTGTCACTTTAAAAGTTATGTAAATCGCGTCACAAACTTTTGTGGATTTACAATTTATCATACTTTGAATTGATTGCGCAGAAAATCTCGGGTTCTTTAATGGAAAAAATTAGAGTTCGTGATTAATTAACCATGTTTATTAATTTTGATATTCAGCTTCATTACATGCTAAGTTAGCTCCCTTCAAAATATTCCCCTCGATACCATTTATGTGAAGTTCTAATGATAATTACAAAAGTTATTAAATTAACACACTTTTATGGCCTAATGTACATAGTTCATATTCCTAATTGATTAATTAAATAGTGTATTCAAAAAATTCTGTCATTAATGTCAACTAAGCAATTTCTCAACCATGCTCATTACTTGTGGTCCATTAGTTACTGTTGTCCCACAAGTTCAGCAAATTATCATTTTCCATCATCATCACAAATATTCACATTCATAACAGTCTACTTTAAAATCATAATTGAAACATAAAATAATTGCATGTGATTGATCACATGTTAATTTATGCATAAAGAGAAAGTTTATTTCTAGATTTTTTTAATCAAACATTTTTTTCTTTCACTTTTGATTCACTCAATAGCTTAACTATACCATCTGAGGTCAGTGGCAAATTTTTCAAATAGGAGCCCCTCAATATTTGATACTATGAAATTTAAATTTCAAAGGGGTATTGAATTAAAATTTTCTGTATTTTTAGTAAAGATTTTATTTATTAAAATTTCTTTTTTCGGATTTTCTGATCAGCAAAAGTGTTAATGACAGTAAAAGTCATCAAAGTTGAAGTTTCGGGCAATGGAATATTCTACGGACAGAATAGCCAAATTGCGTAATCTGTTTTGTCCCATTTCTAAAATACGTTTTATTCGATGTTCCATATAATAATAAATATCAGACATTTCCTGTACACATAGACTTTCTGTTCAGGCCGAGGGTAGTGAAAATTTGTCCGTCTTGTAATCCTATTGTTACGCCACTGGTTTCAAGATAGATTTCTATAAATATTAATTTCGATTCTCTTGTTCTTCAATAATTTTTTTAAGCTTCCAAGAAAAACAATTAATAATGATAATAATTAATACATACATTTTACTATAACAATAATATCACAGCATATATTTTATTAATTGAGACACAAGAATATTTTAACAATCATTAACGATTATTTGATTTTAAATATGTTACTTGCAAATAGGAAACCATCATTTCTTTCTTAAAATATGTTTGAGGTCGTTCCTTAACTAATACACAATATTTATACACACCGCATTCACGATGATGTTTACTCGCTTTTCCAAAGGACATATTTATATTTATTAATATATATTTTCCTGTTTCATAAATCAATCATTAACACAGATGTGACTACACATTCAGTCAACACCAGCTCGGTATTCTAATTGCACAGCTCCACAGAATATCCGTTTCATTAAAACATGATCCTTTACTCGAGAGATACTTCAAAATATAGTTATCCCAGCAATTTTAAGAAAATATACCTGCTGGTAAATGTTTCAAAACTTCGTTCTGGGCTCGGTAAACTTGACATGTTTGATGAATGGGTAAATTTCATCCCCGGGTTTGGATATTGCACAGTAAACAGTGCTTCAGCTCTGCTTCATTAACTTCCTACTTGATGGATTTTTCTTCTTTCTATAGTCGTCGCCGCTACCGCAAAACTTAAGGCCGCCTCTTGCTCTAAGTAAAAGGTCTTTAAAGGGGATCCTATCCGGTGAGGCTCTGATCTTCATTTAAAATAAGATTTTTTGGGGGAAGGTTAAACAAATGGTTGTAAGTAAACAACTAAATTTGCTTTTTTGTTGAGATCAATATTATTATTGTAAAGAGCTGTGATTTGTAGTAGTATAAAATAATAGTGTAAAGAACGTTGTTTAATTTTTCATAATAGGGCATATATCAAACATTTCTTTGTTAAATATAAGTTTGAATTTAATAGTACTTTCTTTCGGATATTTGGATGATAAATTTCTTCAAATTTAACAATAGTTTCTTTTAATTTACTCGTAGCAATGGTAAATTTAGAGTTTTATTCGTCTTTAAATCCCCAATTAAAAGCATATTATATCAGGTGAAGCTTGATTTTCAATTTTTTAACAAACAAATCATAGCAAATAGCCCCAAATAAAAATTTTTGGTAAGTATTAAAATTATTATAATATTCTATTTTGTTATTAGCCACGTTAAAATAGAGATATGTCTTGCTTAATTTAATCCTAGATTTAATAATCACTTTATTCATATGTATCTAGTGTTATAATGTTAATAATGTACGGGATAATGTGGGAGATATGTTAATAACGTACATTTCGAATTAAAACATTTGTTTTCTTACCACCAAGTTTACAAATTTCTATGTAGAGTGGGTATATCTAGACGACACAGAATCATACAGCAAAGACTAATCATAATTACTCCCCAGATAGTAGGATATATGATCATATGAAAGTAGAACTAGTGGTTATGCTTCTGACTTATGGGGATGCGAAGTACAATGGGGGAGCTGCACAATGATTATACTAACAAGGATAATTTATGAGCTAAATTTCCAGCCAAAGATATATTAGACATTAGCATCAACCCTTATCTGAGAAAGGTCCTCTAAAAATAGCCATCATGAATCGTGAATGAATGGTAAGCACTCCAGAAATACAGGAGTCTGTGATGGGTCCGTTAAAGATCAAACCAGGCTAAAGTATGCCAAATTTTATTTCATTTATACCCAAAGGTTAAAATATGCCACCTTTTGTGCATCGTGCAGAAATGTTCTGCTACGTCTGGATGGTTCTATAGAAACGAGACACGCATTCATAGTTCACTTTTGTTTCTGTTGACCATCCTACTCTTGTTCATACACACTCAATTATAAATTACACATACATGGTGTCTATTTCTGGTTATTTGTGTATGCTACCACGTTAGAAAGGATTTTCACCCCTGTATTGTTTTGGATTCTATTTACCTTTATTTCGGACAAAAACCATTTTCAACCCTAATTCCAAATCGTTTTCGTGTACCCTACCCACTCCTAGAAGATTGAAAATTAGTACTGAAACATCTTGCATGAAGCATATCTAATGAAATATATATGATTTCAGAAAAGTGAAAAGAAACCATGAAGAGAATTTTTTTTCTTTTTGGTCTTTCTAAGGATAACCTGTTGCATTCGTGTTACAAATGCGAGAAACCTGAAATATTACTATGGATTAATGCATGTTGAAATAATAGAAACAAATTGATCCAGGTTTCATACTGGATCAATTTAATCGTTGATATACTCATTTCAAACAAACCTAATAAGTTTTCCTTTCAAGTAACATTGATGCAACTCTTATTATATCTCTGACCAACCACCTATATATTTTTGTGTTAAATTTAGTTACGAGCAATACATTTTTTCAATTATATTTTTATCAATGGTGTTTTATAAAGCATTTATCATGTATTATTTTAGGCATACATTTTCTGTGTGTTTCTAAGACATTATTTCTCCTAAAACACTAGGGGAAGAATAATTTATTTAAAAATCAGTTGCTTCAGATATTTTAAGAAAACAATTCATAAGAACCATATGTGATAACTGCCATTATTTGGTTACCTTTAAAAATATTTTTGTAAAATATTATCAAAATGTTCAATATCGATGCATAAAAATTATTTCATGTTTATATCAATCAAATTATAAAGTAAAAGTTCATGCAATTTCAACAAAATTTCTTTAAAAACTGAATTATCATATGTTACTTTTTTACGGTCCTCCTATCAACTTTTTAAGTTTTCTATGGAATGGAAAAATCTGTTGAAGTATTTCGGTAATTTTTTGCATATAAATCTAAATATCACAATAATTTAATGAAGAAATATTTGGATAAATACTTCAACATTGTTTTATATTTATACAGAATATTAACTGATTTTCCTTTTGAAGTGTACAGTTTTAATTTAAAAAAAAACAATAATTTCTTATCTTTTATGCAAATTGCAAATCTTTAAAAAATTTTGTCTGCTATCATGCTAGAAATATTATAAAAATAGGCAAATTTATTGTAAACGAACAAAAATATGTTAAACAAAATTATTATTCAAATTTCATTAAAGATATTGTAGAATTGATAGCAATATATTTTTTTTTACATATATTTTTGTTTGACATCAAAATAAAAATCTATTCTAAATTTTTGTTCCATTTTATTTATAAGAAACTAATATATAAATTAGTTTCTTATAATTTTTATAAGAAACTAATCGTATAATATTGTACTATACTTCATTTAAAATCTGAAACTTGAAACAATGTTATTAAGTTAATCCTTCTTGAAATGTTTTAATATTCATTTACGTCAAACTTTAAAATTTTTTATCTTCACGATTCTCTTTTAACCAAAAAAAACTGTGCCCATTTCAATCGTTTTTTTGTCATTAAATTTCATAGCAGTTTTGATATTTTATTAACTTTATTCTATATAAATAATGGGCAAAGGGATTTTCAACACATTACTAAAATACTTCGCGACTTAAAAAATTATTATCAGTTAAAGTTAATAAACATAATATATCTTGAAATGAAACAATAAATACTAAATATTTAATTGCTTATATTATATATATATATTCCATATAGAATTCATTCCTTAATATTTGAATCATTATTTAAACTAAAATATAATATATGCATTATGTATTATTTAAAATAAAGATACTCAAGTTTGCATAAAAGAAGTAGCAAATAAATTGTTAGTTATATAAAATCAGATTTCTGACTGTTTTACGAAAACAATTCTTAACGTTCCAAAATTCTAGGAATAATTGTTGAAGTTGAATTTTATGAATGTATTCCATTTGCAACCTTCAATAATATTGCCTGAAGCAAGGTTTACCATCAGACCAAATAAGTGTGGAGAGAGCTTTCTCATCATGGAGGGTTATACAAAGCTAACTTGAATCAAGAAGGAAAGAAGATCTTATAAAAGCTATTCTATTATTAATAAATATATGATTTGATGTATTCTATATTTAGCATCTTTGTGATTAAAAGGTATAATTTTCTTTTGCTTGGATTAAGCTATTCTATGATACTTTGGTACTTTTGATGGCATTTTTATAGAATATATTTTTTTCTGTAAGCAAATTTAAAGTATAAGAGCTGTCTTTTAAATTAGTGAAAAAAAAGTTTTAAGCAACATTTTGTTATAAAAAAGCTGTTTTTATTAATATATGAGTTCTATAATAGGCACTGTATTATTTTTTCATACACTTTTAAATCCATTACTAACGATAAAAAAATCGATAAGATTGATAAATTTCGGAAATGCGTAGGGAATCTGTAAAAAAAATCCGACTCTGAAGTTGGAGGCAGGAATAAGACATTTTTTAAACGACTGTCCATCCCTATTTTTGAAATCAAAATAACTGCATAAAAAAATTCAATTAATTTTGTACAAATATATAAACCGGGAAACATAATATTATATATATATATTATAGATTTAATAAATATAATTTCAATTTCAATCCCGAATGAGTGTTTTGCTGTTTGATATCTATGGCAGTTACTCTTTTAAGTAAACATTAAGCTTCCTAAGAAAAAAAGTTTGTACTGTAACTGCAATAACGAAATTTTATAAATATCTTTAGAAATTAGTTCATTTAATAAAATTCTATAGTGTGCAGGTTGGATAACCAGATTGTAACTGGGCGTGGTTGGGTTGAGGTACTTGAGGCACAAACACCACACACATACAAATAAAGACATAGAAAATTTAACACATTTAAGGAAATATAATTATAGGTTTGTGGAAGGATTCCACATCTAAGCCGAACACTCGATACTCGATACTTTCGTGCATCCTGCGCATACCCACGTTATGCGCAGGATGCATGAAATAAACTTCCTCTCCTGGGTGAGAATTTGTTGGTCAACTAATACGCAGGGGAGGGGGTTAAATATAGTTCCTCTGGTATGAGAGACTATAAACTAAACGTTTTTTGGTGGGCAACGTTTTTTACTTTCTCTCCGGTTAAATTCTCGAGATCGATTGACTATTTCGTCTCAACGCCTTGGGGGCGGTCTTGCCAGTGCATAGAAGGAAGACGGTTAAAATTCTACATTAACTAGTTTCATAGAAAAAAAATATATGATTACTATCTGTAGCACTTCATACGTGCTAAGAATAATTTTATTCCTTTCCATTGTTTTTAAGACCTAAATACTATTAGTTGGAAATATTTATTTTTAGTCCTTTCCCACACAAAGTTTTTCTTATTTTTAAAAGCAATAAACTTTCTTAAGATACTTTATATGTTAGAAATGCTGATTTTTTTTCATATATATATAATTTCAGTAAATAATGCTTTTTCTTTTAATACTAACGTATGTAGAAATTCGAGCATTTCAAATTAAATATTTTAACCATTAAATAAATATTCAGTAAACATTGTTTTTAAAAGTGTAAAGTTTCAATGTATCTGTATTCATGTCAATACTATAAACGAATCTGGGACAAAATGTGCGCTGAATTTAATGGACGAAAAAAAAAAGCTACATAACATGTGAACAAAAACATGCCAACATTGCATCGGGCCAAATTTATGTATGTCTTTTTAAAATTCAATTCATGTAAACTAATACTACGTTAACCTATTTTCTGCTTGAAGAATTCCTATCAGGGTTGTTTTTTTTCTGCAAAACATTTCTCTATCTTTTTTTAAAACTTCAGACATTATTAGAGAATATGTAAAACAACTAGACAAAGAAATATTGGCTTCCTAATTCTCTCCCAAACAACCATATAAAATGGATTATCTTCCTACCTATTTTAAATGCAGCAGTCCTTCTTTCCTGAAGCGTGAAAATACAGTAGAGTTCATAATGAACATAATTTGCATATTTGGTCTATTTTCTCAAAACCCTTTGAACCAAAGTTAAGTCTAATGCTTCCAAACAAAGATCATTCTTAAATTAAGAAGAATAAGAAGCGTGTGATGTATGTAAGTGAACATATCTTTAGAAGTGCACAATTTGTGCTTAAGAAAAAGGGCAGTTTCCAGTTTCTTTCGTTCAGAAGCATTAACGAATTTCGTCCAACTTTTATGCAACATTAGACGAAATTCAAACGAAAACTATTAAAATGTTCCTATCAAATTCTAGAAAGTGGAATGAAGTCACAAATTTGGGGAGACAGGAAGCAGACTGGAAGAGATTCAAATGTAAGTTGGTAGAAACTACACTTGCCATGTGCCATGCCCAATACTAGAAGAGACTCAAGTGTAAGTTGGTAGAAACTACGCTTGTCATGTTCCATGCCCAATACTGGAAGAGACTCAAGCGTAAGTTGGTAGAAACTACACTTGCCATGTTCCATGCCCGACATTGGAAGAGACCAGTGCAAGTTCCTAGAAACTACACTTACTGTGTGTTATGCCCAAAACATGAAAAGTGTTTTAAGGTACATGTACAAAAGGAAAGATAAAGGTACTTATTTCCCAGAGATAAACTTGGTAAATGTTAAGAGTAGCCATTTCAAATGAAGATCGACATTTGTCCTTACAGCGAGGCATAATAAGAGGGACCGCAGGAACCCAAGTTTCAATAGCTGCGTTTTCCAGAAGACTACACGTATGTTTGCGAGACCTGTTGTTTACTTTCCGCTCATTTCTACTCACAAGAAAACCCATTTAATAACCAGAGATTAGTAAGATAATGTCCTTTTTGCTGATATGTCCCGGTTCAGCCTGACCATTTCTTGACGTACTCTTATCTGGAGACAGCGAGGAACCCATCATATGCATTCCAACATATATAAAAGTTGTTAATGCAGGTTGCATAACACCTTTTAATGCACTAATGCAGATTGCTGGGCATTTTGAATGGGCACACAGATTTCCATGGTTTTTTTTTTCAGAAACTTTAAATTGCAGGGATTAGGTCGTAACGCCATATTTTTTCCTGTTTGATTCTATTTTAATAGGCAATGCTCATTAGCATTATTAGCACTCATTAGCATCTAGTTAACGAATTTCTGGAAAGTTAGTACATTCACCGAAAGTATTGGTCAACCTTATCTCCGTATCAATACCTTATATGGCATGTCTAGAACGTTCTTGGAAGGGCAGCTTCAACTACCTTCGACTAGGTTTACAATATTCCAACTAGGCCTAGAATATTCCAACGTTTGAAAACTGTGCTACTGGTAGAATATTTGACATTTATTTCCTGATTTTCAATATGTAAAAAAAAATTTCCTGTGAAATGTTATTCATTTTTTATTCAATATTGTAAACTCTGTTTTAAAGCTTCAGGCGATAAGAATTCTTATGCATAATCAGGCATGTGTATAACAACTGCTGTGAAAAGAATTCTTTTTATATAATATAAAAACCTTGTCCATACTTAATCTGTTCAGTATTTCTACAGTTTTCTATCAAAGTGAAAATTATCTTAATTTTGGCCACCAGTGTACTTCTGTCTGACAGCAAACAGTATTCTTTTCAAATACCATTAAATAAATTATATGTATTTAAAAATAATTATTTTTTAATTCTATGTGATGATGATTCTCGGCAAATTGCATATTGAGCTACTAAAATAAAGGTACCTGCTTTCGACGTCAATAATTTAAGCCAAACTGAAGACTTTTAAATTTATGATGGCTATGTACACGATAAATCCTTAATATGCAAAACCCTTCAAACTGTTGATGAAACTCAAATAAAAGTGTAAATCCCCAGCTATCATCCTTGGAGGTATTTATTTCAAGTTGTGATGACTATATATGAGTAAACCAGATGAAAACAATGTATCCAATTGACCTCGGATGATTACATTAATCTGATACATATTTGCACAGGTAGAATTTAAATGACTTTAGATCAATTTTCTCAGCATTGAAAAACTACAACTCTTAATTTCATATAAAATCAGAAATATAGGTATTCTTAAAAACACTTTTGAGTATTTTAAAGTGAAAATTGCTATCGACGTATAATATTTTGTGTGTCAGTATAACAAACAGCTCTAAAAATATCAATATATGCGGAATAAGTTACTTGAAATAGGTGATGCAGAATAATTTACGCTACACAAATTGATCAAAAAATTAGAAACTGAAGATTAATATTTTCTGTGATTATCTTTTAAACAAAATAATAGCTTGATTATAAAACATTGCAAAGATTTTATAATGCGTTAGAATTTATCAAAGTCCATAAAGTACTATTCGATGGATACATTGACCTAAAAATCTCTTGAAGGGGGTGGCAGAACATACTTTAATGATCCCATGTATCATAACAAAATGAGATTTATCGAATAAACTCTTGGTTTTGCAGAGCTTAGTAAAAAATAGATTCCAAACGAATATTCTGTAAATCACTCTCGAACATTACAGTGCGATATATGGTTGTATAATCATGCATCAAAATTTATGAGCAAAAATTTAACATTTCAGAAAGCAATTGATTTGTCAGATTTTCCAAGTATTATAGGGCTCATTATTTATCTTGAAGGAACTCCAGTATTTCAGTCTCCATAAAATGCTTTGCACCATTATATCTCTGCTAGATAATGAATTTTGTAATCAAAATTACTTGCCTTCCTGATTTTTTTCCTACCACGTTAAACTGTAGACCCCAGTCTATTTAGCCTAGAGTGTGCACATGATGACTGTAGAGCTACAAACCAAACCAAATGATTTTTTTCTACTATCATATTAACTGCATTTCCAATTTATCACAACCCTCTGCTGTACCATCTATTAAAGCATATATCACCAGGCCTTGAACTTCATGATCAAGGCTATATGGGCTCAAGAATATATGAAGACCAATCTTAATAGTCAATACATCAGTGACTAATTTTGAATCAGCAGCCTTGGCTCTCACCAAAGAGCTCAAATAATAAGCAGTGAACCTTTTTTCTCCTTTTAAATTCGTATCCGATTTTTGCGAAAAGGACATGAACTGTGTATTTATACATGAATTTTGATTATGTGTCGCCTATGTCATGTAAATGTCATTTATTGTGTGATTTCAATGTTGTATTATTTCATTTCTGGTGTTGCATAATCGCATAACTAACCAATATTTGCAAAAATATTTCCTGGATTGTAATCTAATTTGATTATATAGGCCATTAATTATTGAAAAAGGTATTACTTTATTATATCAAAAAGTTATGAATAACATATTTAAAATTCAATTCGTTTATTTTAATGCTGCGGTAATTTATATAACTTATAAAAGTTTTTAACTAGAAGTGAGTTATAAATTGACATTTTTTTAAACTTATTTCAAATTTCAAACACTATTAATGGTTATGTAAATTACTTCGTTGCAGAAATATTGCCTCTCTAATTCTCTCCTACACAAATTGTTTTAAGCAAATTCTATACATACTCATTTTAAAAGCAATAAACTTTCGTTAAAGAAATGTTGGTTAATACTTTATCAGACTGAAAGGCAAACATTATTCTTTATCCCCACCACAATGAAATAAAGCTTCTTTCTTCTAATTCCAACGAAAGCAAAAATTTTTGCCATCCGAAAACAAATTTGAGGACATTTAAATAAACCTTAAGTAACGGTTGGTTTACAGGCGTGATATCGCTGGAAGTCTGTATGGCTGTTAACGTTATAAACGACTCTGAAAAGAGCGGTATGGTGAAAGAAACGTAATGAAAAAAAAAGCCTATAAATAACCAGGTGCGATTCCACCATTTAAGTATCTGCTATTACGTTTCCTTATAATCTCTTTCTTGGACCAGCAACGTTGAAAGCCTCCTCTTTATAGCCCAATTTAATAACGCTGCTTTTAAGCTTTTGCCTCCCATAAATGGACATGTAATCGTGTCTGGCAAGATCGTAAATCCGTTTTGCCTAATGTGTCTGTTACACAGAAATATGATATATGTGACAATAATATTTTTTGTCAGCATCTAGGATTATATAAGTCAGTAAACTGCATGATTCACCTAACAGTGGAGCCATTTAGTTACTGAAATACTATATGACGTATTATATGTGAAATATAATATAATACAAATATATGTAATATATGCTACATGAAATATATATAATGTATGAAATATAATATAATGAATATAATATGAAACAAGTGCATTTATCAAAATTTAGGAGTGGTCTTAGAGATTTTTTATTAATATTATTCTGAGGCATAGTCCTGCCCGACTCATGGAATAGTGCAAATGGACAAAGATTCGAGTCCCCTGTAGAGTCAGTTGCAATCGTTACTTTCATAAAGAGAATCAATGGTGAGTTTCAATAGTGATTGTGACAGTGTGGACAGTGAGTGTGCCTATTTTTTGGATCGGAATTTTCTGGGTTTCTTCTACATGGCATATAAGTATAGGATATTTGCTCCTGGAAGGCAATGTCCTTTATCGTTGTTTATCGATGAGATGTTCATGGTATACTTAAGTAGAAAGTAAACATACTGATTGTTTATATCTAAAAAGTATAACCAGTTCGCTAAAAAAATTATTTCAACTCTTTTTTTTTTCCTGTTTTAAAAACTTAATTTACGAATCCATATAATTTTTAACATATTTAACATATTAAACAATATCCCTAATTAACTATTAATTTTTAGCTTCTCTGTTATTATTATTATTATTATTATGGAAATTATAAAAGAGTTCGCTAATTATTATAAAAGAATTCGCTAATTAGATTTATTACGTTTACTAAAGATGTTTAGTTCAAATTTTTTTTCTCGAAAGAAAAAAGGAACATGTTATCCTCTCAGTGAGTACAGTGACGGAGAAGTACGCCAAGCAAGAAAATGTTAATCTCTAAGTTTTTTTCTTGTAAGTAACTTGAAGATAAGCCACGGACGCGGAGCAACAATGCCCCGCAACGGTCTACGATCCTGTTAGGACCGGGACCTACGGTTTAAAGTGGATTCCGAACCACTACAAACACCCATGGCACCGCCGGGATTCGAACCCGATATAATCTCTAAGTAAACGGTCAAAAAAAATTTTTTTTTCTCTAATGCAGCTGGCAAACATTTAGACATTGTCTTTGATGCCTTAATGTAAGCGCTGCACCGACGTTACTCACTGGGCACTACCTAGGAAGTGCATGTAGCTTGATGATAAGCTTCGGATACGGAGTAACATTATCCCCGCAACACTCTACGTTCACTTTAGACCGGGACCTACGGTTCAAAGTGGATTCCGAACCACTACAAACATCCATGTCACCGCCGGGTCTCGAACTCGAAACCTATAGTACCGAACTCCAGTGCGCTAGCCACTCTGCAACAAGCCTGTACGGTCAAAAAATTGAATCATTATTTTTTTACGAACCGAAATAAATTGTTTGTGAACGGTTTTCTTATATATATATATGAAGGGGAATTAAAGCGTATTTTTTTAATATTATTTTACCATTAATTATAATCATAAATTTCTACCCATTTTAATTTACCAATTATGTATTATATTACTAATTTTTAGTTTGTATTAAAAAAAATAATATTTCGATTCAATTAGTAAATTAATTTATTTTAATTTAATTTTTTGTTTATTCTTTAGATATATCCATCGGAGATTTTAAATAGCATTACGAACTTTTTTTATTTACTCTCTCAAGAAAGATTACAAGAAGCAGCAATTATTTCATTAATTGAGTTTGTATTTTCATTCTCAATCTAATTTTAAGGCAGCTTTTAATTAATTTTTTATGTTACTTTAGTATTCATCTCTATTACAAAAATCCGATCAAAGAAAAAAATTACAATTTCTGTTCTTAAATTGTAAAATACAAATATGTTGCAAGACAATCAACAATTCATTGACTTAAGTTTAATATTTTATTGCTTCATAAAGCAAATTTGATTCAATGAAAGATTTCTTCAAAGGAGATTTTAGTAAAAATTATACAATAACAACAAATGCAAATTAATTTTTTTATGCATGTTTTATTCAGTCGGTACTTTTTGTGAACTTAATAAAGCGAATTACTTAATCAATTAATTATACAGAAATTAAATAGTTAAGCATACAAAATAAAAGTGATTATTATTAGTTTTGCATTGGTATATTCTAGTTTCACACAAGTAATTTATTGAATTACATTCTTTTAAAAAATTATGAAGCCAATTTATTTACATCTTTTATTACTTTTTTACTGGCAGTATTCAATAACTGTACAAAATTAAACACATACTTTTTTTAATCAATTAATTAAAAAAAACAGTTCTTAACTTAATTAGAATATGAAAAAGATTCTGACATTAAATTCATTCCTTTGCATAAAACTGCAATAATTTAAATAATGTCTTTAATTTACATTAAACAATAAGCTTATATTAAATATTTTTAATAAAACTATTTTAAAAAATGAATTTTGATTAATATAATTGATAACATATTTTTCGTCGTTACAGCAATAAAATAAAAATTAGAAACTCATTGATCATCAAATTGAAATTTATTAACTTTCTTTTACTATTCTAATTTTTCATTTTTCTTAAATGAAAAATATATTTATGTATCAAGCAAAATTAATATAAATGTTTACTAAATTCTACGAGCAAAACTAACAAGCATGATTGTTTATTGAATTTTAAGCATATTTTATATCTATTCAAAGTACAATTCGAAGCTATTTTTTATTTTCAATTACCTTTCTTACTTCTTAGTTCTTATTCAAATTATTGTAGTCCATTCCTTAAATCTCAATTACTTCTTTTTACTTCTAAAAACAGAAGCAAATAATGTTTTTTTTAATTTTTTTTTATTTATTTATGTACTTTTCTAATTTTTTAATTATTATTGTTTTTTATCTTACTTTTTATTTATTTATTATTTTTTAGGTACATTTTTATTTAATTTTTCTATTTTTTCCTCTCCTCCAATAAATTTTGTCTTTGTTTTATATTTTTTATATTCCATTTGGTTCCAAATTTCTTTTTAAAAAATTGAGTTTTCTTAAATTAATTAAATTAAATTCTTTCATATCTAAATTTTTATAAAAGTTAGAGTTTAAGAACAAGTTTACTTGTTTCAAGGTAATTAATTAAAATATTACAAAAATCGTTTTTACAGTACAGTTAAACAACCGTACAAATCGTTTTTACCGTACAGTTAAAAAACCGTTCAAATCATTTTTAGAGTACCGCTAAAAACCGTAATATATTTTTATCTTTGCATTTATTAAACATTTTTTATAAACTATAATATTTTTATGATAGGAGTTTTTTTCACAGTTACATCAATGCACTACTCTCTATTCTCTACCAAAGAGAACAGTTTTAGGAATTGTGATATTAATGAGATTATTATAATTTATAATTATACAGATGACTGGGAATTTTTTGTAATAGATAAAAGTTTATTAATGTTACTGTTTGAGTAAATCGTTTTACGTGCCAATGTTGTCAATAAAATCAAAAAATGAAAGAATTTAATGATTTTTTGTGAAAAAGAATAATACTCTTCAATACATTTTTTAATAAATAAAATCTGTATTACTTCTTTACCTAATTATCTTCATTAAAATTTACAATGAAAATAAATAGAAAAAGATATTTATTGTGAATTTAATATGCTGCAAAATTTTATAAATCTAAATTAGTTAAAGATTTAGAAATAAAAGGTAAATGTGACTTTGAAAATAAATAGTTAAATCACTGTAATTATGCAATTCAATATTTAAACTAATGAATTCAATTTTTAATTCAAGATTGCTTATGGTCTAAATAGAAAAATATGATATGAACACTATTCCAAAAAAAAAAATATTTTTTACTATAAAAATTAGAAAATTTCATAAAATATCATTCTAAATCAGCAATTTCTTACTTTAAAATACACGATTCAATTATTATGAAATAGTCATGTCATTTTATTTATTTCCATTATTTTTATTGATTAACTTTAATCTCTTCTATTATAATGTATGATATTTTCTAGTATACCCTATTAAATTTCAGTGTTTGCAATGTCTATACACAAATATTTATATTATACAAATATGTTTAGATTAATATATATTCAGATAATATATGATTCTTTAAATAGATTCAGATTAATATATGTTCAGATAACATATCATTCTATAAATATATCTTTAGATATAGATCATAATTTATTTGAAGGAAATTTGAAAAATTGCATAATTCACTTCTTCAAATAGATTGTATATCTTAGATAAAAATAAAACAATGTTTCAATTTAGTAGAAATAATTCCTTATTTTCAAAAATGATGGAATTGTACTACGTTGAGCGAATAGTACAAAATAAACTATATACAAAGCATCTAAATTACTTAAAATAATAACATAATACAATCTAACTTAGTATCATACGCCATGATTGTATATTTGAAAAAAATGTCAAATAATTCATAAAGACGAATTTATATCTTACAGAGAATTATAAAAAAAGTTATGATATTTTTAAGATATATATTTGCCTACTTAATTTCGTAACATTTGTCAAAGACAACTTGCTTAAAATAGAGAAATCTTAGTACAATAGGATTAATTTCCACTACTGTCACAAAATAGTAGAGGAAATAATTATCTTTCAAGGATGAAAAGTAGCACAATGCCAAGGTATTATTTAGATAATTTAAGACTGCTGTTAAAATCTTTCGAATTGTATTTAATAGTTAAATGTTATGGTCTATAAATTTTTTCTACTGTTAATACATCTCTAATAGTTGGTGAAAACCTAAATGTCGTCTATCGATGTACAGAAATTGATGGCCCACGTTGTTAAATTACTCTGTAGGAGACATTGAAGAAAGTCAAGTAAAATCAATCATCAACTCTGCAATAATCTCCATTTAGTTTTTTTTTCAAAATACGACCTTGAAGGACAAATCCTCAGCAAATCCAAACTAAGTTCAATTGCATACTGTTAACCTTCAATGCGTCAAAAGTAAGACCTTTAAAACAGAGTTTTAAAATATTTATAAATTTAATTAAATTTAAAAATGCATCCATAAATGAAGATATTCCTAATTTTAATCACCTTAATGTAAACAGACACTAAATAGGAAAATAAAAATAGTTTTAACATTGTCAGCAAATTAATAAGTTTTTAATCAAATACTGACCAAACCTTCCTGCATAAAAATTATTATTCATTTACTCTCCTTTTACGTAACATTTAAGTTTTATAAGTATATATAAATGTAAATAATTATATAAAAAATAAATTATTTAAAGTTATGTTAAATAAAAATTTTATTTTTTGATATGTATTCAATTCCTAATTTCTCCACAAAAATCAATAATTTCCATAAAATCAAACAGCACATCTAAATCTTTATCATATGCAAAATTTTTATCTTGCTACACAAATTATTTCAATATTTATGTCAATATTAATGACATTTAAAATAACATTTTGAGCCATTTGAATTCCAATAAAACATTAAATGTATCTAAATCATTTTAAAATGACTAGATATAATTTACATTCAAGAAAACAAATCTAAGATTCAATGTAAATTATAAAAATAATTGTGAAGAATGTAGCTGAAGACTCTACAATAAGTAAAAATTATTAACTTATTATATGTTACATACTCAATCGGTTACGTCATTTATTCAAATGATGGGAAGGTTACAAACAGTTCACAATATAGTTAATGATCACAGCTATTATACATGCCACATTTGAGTCAAGTTTGTGTAAACATAATCGTCCCCATAATTACCTCTCCAAGCTATGCAACTTGTCTGTAATCAATCCATATGCAGAAGTGGTGTGCGTTATTGTTATAATGAATAGGACTCCTCATACTTATTGGCCCTTGTAAAAATAAGCTCAATTTCAAGATGTCTGCTAATAGAAATTATAATAATGTACAGGTTAATAACGGCAATAGCATTGTAATCAGCTATCTTAAATGAAATAATATATTTAATTGATGATGTCTCCTGTTATAAGTCAAGTATGATAATTGAATTATAAGTTAAGTGTACTCATGGATTTGTAAATGGATTATTGTTTGTTCAGAGACAATTTTTGGAAACGCAAATGTAATCCCTGGCATTGAAACAATATCCAAAGCTGCACAAGTATTTTAAAAAGTGCCTAGTTTCGGGTCACTCTAGTACTCACTAACTAAGGTATAAAAATACAAAAATTCAATTTAATTTGGGGATGTACATTACAATATTAAGGGATTGTTACAAAATGCCTCTCATCAACTATTGTAACGAATGATTAAATTTTATGGTTTAATGCAGGTCACGATACCACACTTAAATGAATTCTTAATTTGAAGCTCGAGTTCCTTTGTTCTCGGTTCATTTAGCCCTGTTTAGTTGAAAAACAATGTTCCATCTACAGATCACTTGTTAACATTGATAAGCTTATTTTTATTTCTACGAATTAATGATTGTTGATTAGTGGCTATTTCTTTATATCTTGTATTTACAATAGCTAAGAATGTGTGTTGAAAAAATGAAATTTTTGCTAAAAATGTAATTCGTTATCAAGATACCAATTGTTAAATGAACGTTGCACTTAAATATGGTATAAAATATCTAGTAGCAACAAATGAAACCTTTTTTATACAATCAATATTGGTATTAATTAACGTATGTGTCAGAATCCTATTTTAGAACATGTATTACAAATGTAAAAGTTACAAAGCTTATTTCATTTAATTAATAATTATATGGCTGGCTAATCATGTTATAAAAAATGCAATCAATATTGGTATTAATTAACGTATGTATTAGAATCGTATCTTAAAACATGTATTACAAATGTAAAAGTTACAAAGCTTATTTCATTTAATTAATAATTATATGGCTGTCTAATCATGTTATAAGAAATGTTTCTTTTTAATAAACAAACCAAATTTTGTTATACATATATTGTTCAAATATTTCGGTTTATTTCAATATGACGACGCATCTTTATATTTAACTCAATAAAATGGACTATTTTTCTTGAGTAATACAATTCTTCATTAGTTTAATCAGTAGTGAAAATTTAGAATCATGATAATCATGTAATAAAAGGAAAAATAGTTTTTTTTAATATTTTCTTATAGTATAAGTGTAAGGCTATAAAATTTTCCAAAAAAAAAAAATGAAAATCATACAATTTAAACTTAAATGAAGATTCAATCAAATTTACAATAAAATCTATTTCCGAGACATTATTTTGCGAAGCTAGAAATTAAAGATATGTTAGCATATCCTTGGCTTCCCCTAGGGGATTCGACGCTAAGGCCATCGCCAATAGCTCGTTGCACAACTCTGATGCGAAATTAACTGAAGTTGAATCTTCAACTTTTGATCTCCCTCGCATGGGTCATTAATCCAAAGAAAAGTGTAGATTCCGTTCACTTCTCAATTTGAAACTTGACTTCATTCGTTCTCGGTCCATTTAGCCCCTCTAAGCTGAAAAAAAGTTCAGTCTATAGATCACCTGTTCACATTGATGCAGAACTTATTTTTATTTCTACAGGTTAATGATTATTGGTCAGTGGTATTTCTTTACATCTTTTATTTACAATAGCTGCAAATGTGTATTTTATAGACTTATAAAGTTAGAATTAAAATCCTAAATAACTTATAACAGTTCCTTTTGGAGAAAAAATAAAGGGTCTGATCATACCATGGCTAGCGCATTGGTCTAAGAAGAAAACCCGATGAGAGATATTCATTTTTTGTTTCTAAGCGGGCATGAGTAAAATAAGTAAGGGCATGAGTAAAATAAGTTGTTCCATCATATTCGGTTGTTTATTTTCTCGGATTTTAACTTAAATTTTTGGAACTGATTGTTCTGTCTTACTACAATGCTTATATTAGGCCAGGTTGCAACAAACAGTGATGAGGCACGCTACGTTTAACAATTTATTAGGATAGATTTTACTGCCCAGCCCTACTTTTTCACTAAAACCGAGCAGTAACACAGAAGTCCTCTTTTAAAACAATGTTCTCCTCTTTTCGTTTGTCAAAATTTAGACTTCGTTTTTTGCATTATAGTATCCTAAACCTCTTAGAGCTTCAAAATTGTTTTTTAATCATAAAACTGTTTTGATTTATTAAGGAAATGTTTCTTTGATGTTTCTATATTGAAACCACAAAAATGATAGAATTTTTGGCGGGACAAATTTTCGAAAAAACCTACTTATATGAGAATCTATACAGCAAGTAACCTTTTTTTACAGAGTGTCAGAGCTATTTCGCTCATTTTGTGTGCTCATCAGAAACTTCTATTCACATTGATAGAACAGGAATCTGTCAGTTTCATCAGGATAACGTAATTCAAAACAAAAGTTTCTTTCTGATTTGAATCTTATTATTATAAAGAACTTTTATCAAATACAGCAGCGGCTTTCATACAATATATAATGAATATTATTTATGTTTTACTGCGATGTATCTTTAATGTGACAATGGATTTCGTTCATTAGATTTGCATTTCATTAGATCAGAACATTGAACATATTATTAAGTTCCATTCACAACCAATTACTGATAGATACATCAATAGGAGAAACAGAACTTGGAAAGGAATTGGAATAAATTATCATTATTCTTCAAGATGATTTTAATGTAAATTTTTCTTCAAATGATATCAAACGGCTGACTCAGTTTTTGGTGGAAAATTGTTGTTAAAAATGAACAATTTTCCACTTGAATCTATTACTATCCATGAAACAACAATATATTACTATCTATCTATTACTACTATTTTTTCTTTACATAGAAAGAGTAGAATCAAAAAATTTAATATCATGCTCCAGTTATAACAAGCTTGTTATTTCTTTTCTGAATATCATATATAATGATTAATTATTTCATAATATGATAAATTATATCCATCTCCTTAGTAAGACGCGGGGATAAATATCTGGAATTTTACTTTTTCCTCCACAACACTCAATACGAAGTTAAATTTCCTTAATTTTACACACATACTTGTTTATCTATTTAAAACCCAACTAAATATGTTTTCCATCATTATGTAAATATTAATTTTATAATAATTTTAATTTTTTGATAAGAAAACTATTACTCAAACTTCCTGTCTACTAATAAATACTAAATTTAAATGGAGCAAAGCACTATCAATATCGATTGTTGGTACTTGAATTAGGAGTTGATCCCTTGATCTTCAAAAGTTCATTAACTAGAATCAATATAAGGATCAACCGTTGCTTTAGGCAATTACTAACAAGTTAACGAAGTGAAATAAGACAACCTACATCTGCAAGAGTGCGGAAGTTATCTTTATTAAGACAGGGTGACAAAATATCGAATCACACGTGATTCATGATTCTGAGATAATTTCCAATAACTCAGGTAAAATTTCATCTTTTACGTAATTTTACTTCTTCGTTAGAAGCTCTTTGAGTAACGTCTTTTCAGCTTGTTTTACTCTCATTAAAGAAAGTTTTAGGTAGGGAGTAATGGGTCAAATGTCACGTGCATGATATAATAAAGTCACTTTAATAGTCTGTTGAAAATTATGGTTCTAACTCTACAGAACGAAGTTTATGAAGTTTAGGTTTCATGCAAAATAATATAAAGATTAAAAAGTGTTAAAAACATGTTTAGTCATCAAAAGTTATCGTTATGCCCTTGAAATTTTAGTATTCCCTGGTTTAATAGTTCTGGTATTAATATCGTTTTTCTTGTTTATTTTTTTCGTAAGAAAACTTATAAATATACACAATTAGAAATTCTATAATCAAACAAACAGAAAGTCTCTGCATCCCTGAAAATATGTTTGTATAATCTGTATTTCTCAAATTCACTACTGGGATGTCACTTTAAATAAAATACCAATCAAATTAAATATCCACAAGACAAAAAGGACAAGGTAAGTAACAAGTGGAACCATGTGAAACAAAATGGGTTAAATGTCACGTGCATGATATAATAAAGTCACTTTAATAGTTTGTTGAAAATATGGCTCTAACTCTACAGACTGAAGTTTATGAAGTTTCAATTTCATAAATAACATAAATATTAAAAATTGGGAAAAGGTTTCACCACCTTTTAAGTTTTTCAAATCTATATAAAATTTATCCTTATCCTTTGAAATTCTTGTATTCCCTGCATAATACCAAATAATGCAAAAGAAATGCTAAACCATAACTTTACAATTAGTACAATAATGATTCAAAAAACAATACAGTACAGTATACAATTAATACTGAAAAAAAAGGATGAAATTATTAATTTATATAAAATCTATATTATTGTTGTCGTATTTTATATTGAGTGTCCTTGATACTTTTTTTTTACAATTTTTCAGTATTTTTAAGTTTGAAATCGTATAATCCAGCAAACAGAAAATTCCTTAATCTTTAACTGGAATATATATGAAAAATCTTTAAAGCAAAAATTATCATTCTACTTGATTTCGAAATATGCAATTTTTCAGATTCACTATTAGGATTAGTCACTTCAAAAAACAAATACCTACCAAATAAAATATCTACAAGACAAAAAAGTCAAACGCAGTAATAAGTGGAACCATAAAAAAAATGATAGCATCATTACTCAAAGTGCTATTTGAATCAATATTCAGTGGCAAATAGCTTTAGATCAATTGATCCAAATATAAAACATTAACTTTTCAACTATAGATTGTTAAATGCAACTCAATAACTATATAACGATAAAAATGATAACACAATAAATAATTTAAAATTAGTTGTGTATCATGATAAAATAATTTTAGAGCAAAAGAAATTTTAAGCCATAATTTTCCAGTTAGTACAATAATGACTCAAAAACCAATGCAGTACAGAATACAGTTAATATTAAAATTAATAATGAATTTATTGATTTATATAAAATCTAAATTACTTCTGTAGTATTTAATATTGAGTGTCCTTTATAATTCCTGCACTTCATTATTAAGAATTAAAAATATAGTTCCAAAAATAGGTCTAAAAACATTAAAGATTTATGGGAATAAAATTTAAATATAATGATTCATAGCCTCTAGAAAAATTCATAAAAAAATCAAACTGAAAAAGTAACCGCTCAACTTAAATTTATCTCCCTACAAAAAAATTATTTTTTAAACAGAAAAACCATAATTTCTCTCCATTCCTTTCAATATTTCCATCGAGAAAAAAAAGGAAGAAAAGGCTCATATAAATTCATCGCGATCTAAAACACATTTTTCTTTATGATGTAAGAAAAAGCGGCCTCATTTGTAGAGAAACATAAATGCAGTGTGTGTTACTTGACAGCGTATTCCCAAAACGATACGGGATTAAAGGAAAAGCTCTTGTTCATTACAACGCTGCTCAAAAAAGTGTCACGTTTGCTCGTTTTTACGTGACATCTTCGTGTAAGCGATTGCATTCGATCCCGGAATTTATATGAAGCGAAGAAAATGACCAATCCGAGAGATTTCGAGGGATGCCGCATGATTCTGGAGTCAAAATATGAATAGACTTTTTGAAAAATTCTGGAGTTCAGTTAACTTTTGGGATAAAAGTTTCCAAAAGCAAAACAGTTTGAAATAGATTGCTCAATGAATATTTACCACTTTCATTTATTTGGTTTGCTCGCTGTTTTATTTTTCTCTAAGGAATTCAAGATTTGGAGTTTCTTAGCTTTTTATTTTTTCCTTTTTCTTTTAAGAGTGCTTAGTTGTTGGTACAAATAAAGTGTATTTTTCTTAATGTAACATTTTCAAATACAGGAGATGAATTTATTATTTAGTGTAACATATATGTATGTTACACATGGTTTTATTGTTCTCAAGAAAGCATAAATTTTTAAAATTATTTAGTTGTATATTTAAACGTGTATTTTTATATATTTCATTTTAAAAATGGTTTTTGATAATTAAATATTTAATGATGCGTTACTAGAAATGCATGTTTATAAAATTTACTAATAGTCAATTTTTTAAGGAAATGAACCATCTGAGATATAATTAAGCCTGTTTTTTAATTATTATAACATTCTGAAAAAACATTCTACACAAAAAAAACATTCTGCAGCCTTATTTTTATATGTTACTACAGTTTTATTTTTCACATGTATTTGTCCCTCGAGAGAAAATAATACTAGTATAAAGTTATAATTTAAAAAAAAAACTTTTTTTTATTAAAATTTAGTAAGTTTGTTTTACTATTCTGATTTTTTATTTTTCCAAAATGAAAATATTTTTTGTGTAGCAAAATTAATATAAACGTTTACTAATTTCCGCGGATAATAGTAACAAGGATGATTATGAATTTCCTTTAAAAATTAACTTAAGATAATTAAATAATGATAAATTACTAGAATTGCTTATTTTTCTAATTTAATAATAGTCAATTTTATAAAGGAATGAACAATTTGAGGTCTAAATAATCCCGTTTTTTAATTATTATATGAACAAAAAAATTCGAACACATGTTTTTATATGTTGCCACACCTTTATTTTTACATGTATTTGCCTTTCAAGATAAAATAATGTTTTTTAGTTATATTTTAAAAAAAAAACATTACACGGATTGCGTGCGTTATCTGCATACATTAATCTAGAGAGGTTTTCAATGCAATGAAAAATTTTTCGAAAAAATTACATTTACATTTTAAAAAGAAACTTTTTTTCCTGTATAAGCAATAATGTTTAATATATGTTTAATGCTTAAAATATATATAAAATATCCAGTTATTTATTTACAGTACATCAGTAAATGTAAACAATAATTCCTAACATTATTTGACATTTTGAAACATTATTGAAATGAGCTTACTTTTACACATTTCTCAATTAATTGAATAAACAACAAAAAATAATGCCTTAAAGTCATTTTTAAATGCAATTTCAGAGAAAATAATTATTTTACTGTTTCCGCATGAACATAAAGCATGTGATATTAACACTATTAATGTTTCATTTAAAATGCAGTGTATCTCATACTTTAATTACACATTTTAGCTTTAGTATTTGATTAAATGAATTATTTGTTAATAAATATGTTAACATTAGATACTTATCAATGTTTAATGTTACTAAGAATGGTTAAAAAAATATGTCACATAGGCCATAATCTAAATTATTGAAAATATCCAATATCTTAATTATATTTCTAATTATTAAAATAGAATGTAAACCAAGATATTTAATAATATTTCCTTGTCTTATTATGATAAGTTTATATTAATTTCGAATAAATAGAAGTTTTCTAATTTAAAAATAGCTCTTCTATTAAAATTTCTTATTTTTATATTAAAAATGTCTCCTAACATGTATCGTATGAATTTAAAAACTTACAAATTCAAAATGAAGTAGCTTATTTCTGTTTAATTTGAAATCACTTAAATGGTACCCAATAATAACAAAAAATTTCATTGATGATATGTTAATTATCTTTATGAAACGCAGTAATCAATCAATAAATAAAATAAATAAATTGATTAATTGCATATTTCAATAATAAATTGAAATATTGATTAAAATAATAAATATAAAAATAAATAAATTGATTTTTTTGCATATTTCATTTTTTACGCGATTGCTAGTTTTAAACGTCTTCCACACTTTGTTTAATTTTGTAATCAAACTTGTGACTCAGTAATAGTATTTACAATAATCAACTAATTGCAATTTTACGATATCCTCACAATAAAACTACTTTGCTAATATTATTAGCATTATAAACAAATTGCAATCAGTTAATTATTAACTTAATAATAATAGTACAATGTTGGGCTTCTTTATAAACACAGCATTGTGTTATGTTGTGCTTATAATGAACATGAATTTAAATATTTGTGATAAAAAAAATACATTTATAAAATTTCAAATTTGGGCTCTATAGTAAATATCCTGAAATATATTTGCCTGATATCGCTTCATTTCTAAATCTTTAAATCAATTTTGTACAAATATTTTATCAATAAGTGAAATTAAAAAAAATCATAAAATAAACAAAACAACACAATAATAATAAAATAAACAAAATCATCTAAAATTAATAAACAAAATCTTCTGATTGAAAAACAAAATTGGTCAAAAATACAAAATCATTTAAATTATTTTTAAGTCTAAACCTTATCCTATACCTAATCTATAAACTTTAAATCTAAATTTTATCTATACAGATTTAAACTTTTACAGGTTTAGTAAATTTTTAAGCCCTAACCTAACTATCCATATACATCTTTTGATTGATTTGCTAACATACGCTATAAAATTATCTACGAAAATTCTGAAATTGATGCTTCATGTATCCTGACACAATCCATAGAACCCTGATGCAATTTAATTTAGAAAAGTTCTCATATTTATTGATAAAGTGGGATCTTTAGCTTGAGTATAAGTGAATAAATGATGATTTTTTTATCTAACATTGGCAGTGGTGAATTTTACTTATATCGTATCATAGCAACGGAGTTGTTTATTTAATTCACAGGCTATTTTCTAAATGTTTTATCTCAAAGTAATGTTTTAGAAGACATAAATATTTGAAATTTTGCTTTTGTGGATAAATAAAGACTTTTTTGTCTCTAGTCTTAAAATAATTTTATACAAAATATTTTTGAAGATTATTAAATTAAAGGTCTCAAAGTAATTTTAATAAAATGTATTATTTATTTTACATATTTAGTCCTTCCCAGTATTTATTTCTTCCAAGTAAAATATAATTCTGTTTTTTATAAAACATGTTTATGGGATGCATTTTTTATGAACTTTGAATTAAATGAGTTTGACCTTTGAATGACCTTTGAATTTTTTATGAATTATAATAAGGTAGCATAAATTGATAGTAAATGTAAACTTTAAAGAATGTAAGGGTCCTTGCAAATTTCGTTGCTCATAATCCCAATGTATTATCAACGGCGTTCTAGAATCAATTCATAGATTTAAAACAAATTTTTTACGAGTTCTTAAGTAGTTGGCAATATATTTTAATGTGATGTGATTTTTGTAAAAATACTTTTATTTAAAAAAAATTAAAGGAAAATATAAATTGTCATTTTTACTCTAATTGGACATATATTTAAAGCAATAAAAATATCAACAATGCATGTAACAGGCTGAAATCACATAGACAAGCATTTATTTATTTATAGCGTTTTATATTTATTTGTGTGCCTAAAGGTACAAATAGGTAAAAAAGTGAATGAAGCCTAATAGGCATAAAAGTGATTAAGATACGTTTAAAAAAATAAAATCATCTCAAAAATCAGTGAAAAAATAAACGTTTGAAGGCTAAGGCATAAATTTTAAAAAGAATTCTAGTACATTTTCCCTTCATGTTTAATCATTGTACCAAAGCCTACAACAATTATAAACCAACAACTGAGTCTTTCTTTTTACAGGTGGTTTGATTCTTGAACAAAGAAACACCAAGATAGGAGAGACCATTTATCTTCAGATGCGTTCGCCAATAATGTTAATGAAACTGAAGAAGAAAATAAAACTGTCTCACTGTGACAGTTGGTATAAAATCGAAGATCTTGTTAAATGATTAACCAAGCAGATACAATCATTGACAAAAAGACAGAAAGAACAAAGACAAATAAATCTTTCTCTAAAATGTTGGATTTAACTAATTCAATAGCTAATAAAAAATTTTATTGATCTAATATAAAATCATATTTATTTATATTTAATTCCATTCTTTTGTTATCATAAACAAAAGAATGGGATTAAATATGATTTTTAATACACTGTGTACTATTAATTTTCCCTTCTAATATGAAATAAAATGTTGAAATTTAATATAAAAGCTAACTATTGTAATATTATTGTCCATGAGACTAGAAAAAAAAGAATATATATTAATGTGATAATTCAATCTTGACTGTATTATTACAATAAACCTAATAAAAAGTGAAAAAAATGGACGTCCTTAATAACTTTCGTAATCATCATTATATCTACACATAAATGGTATCATTGGAAATGGCATGAAGGAACTAACATGGTATGAAATGCAGTTAATTAACAACTAACTCATACTAGTGTTTTTAATCCAATTGATTCAACATGAGGAAATTAATATACGAAAAGTTCTTCTAGAGATCTGATTAAAAGTTTTGGTGATATAGGAATCGAAAAATTAACTTTCCCAATTTTAAATGAAACGTTCGCTTAATTAACAATACCTCACTTTATTTATATATTTTTTTGCACCACTTGAAATATTTTTTTTCCAGAATTAAAAACGTAAGTTTAGTCATATTTTTTGAAATATTTAAAAAAAAAAATACCATTATGAAAAAAAATGAATTAAATAATACTAAAAATATTTATATGGTTGGTTTACTAGTGTCGTCATCATATAAACTAATAATTTATGTGAAATGATTATGAAAAGTTAACAAGATATTCAAAAAATAACAATAAGGGTACCGTTTCCAAATAAAAAAACCTAATTATTTCAGATCTATTTTGAGATGAGGTCACATATGCATGTCATACGATAAACTTGTGAAACTGCCACCAAGTAACCTAACTTTTTTTTATTTCCAATGGCAGATTATGAACAGCTACAGCAAAAAAAACAAAAAAAACATACAACATACAACAACAACAAATACAAAAAAACATGCTGAAACAGAGTTCATTAATATAACAAAAATGCCATTTTGCAGATCTTTTAGCCACTAAAAAGTGTTACCAGGTGCACCACGGGGAGGTAGATCTTCTGCGCACCCAATAAGTAACCGGTGCCTAAACTTGTTGTGCATAATCGCCATCGAATCTCCTAGTTTTTAAAAATATTGTAAGAAGACGCTTGCAATCACTGACAGGGACTGATGATTTTTTTTTAAAATTCTTTTTTTCAACATTTTGTGAGTGTTTGTTTTTTTCCTACATATATATGTGAATGCGCTTATGCTCACTCATATGTTTAAATATTGCCTCCAAAGTATAAATAACTTGCCTTTGTGATAAATTTGGTTTGCCGCTCTATTGTTATTTTGTGCACTTTTTAGGCTAATTATACAGGGGCCTACAGTTTAACTAGGATTCCGAACGATTAGCAAACATCCATGCCACAGCCAGAATTCGAACCTTAAACCTGTGGTACCACAGGCTACCGCTTCTAGAGGGTGCACTGGTGATCCTTTTTAAAACACTAGTATTCAAGATTATAAGAACGAACGATTAACAAACATCCATGCGAAATTATAAAACAATTAAGTTTAAAAATTATTGAAACATTGTAAAGCAAAATAAATCAACAAATAAAATGATGAGATTATAAATATATATTTGTTTTATAAAGCCATAAAACATTTTTTTTATGATGGAAGTAAGGTAAAACATTTTTTTTATGATGGAAGAAGTTAAATAATATGTTTTATAATTTCTTTCTTTATTGAAAGGTCCTCCAGTAAAAATTAATGACGGGATTTAAATTAGAAATTTTAGCTTTACTCTGTCTACAAAGCTTATTAATGACTTTACAATAAAAATACCAACTTAGTGCACCAAGTTTGGTCTCTGAGGTCATCAGAATTTAGAACAAATACCCCTGAAGCTCTAATAAGTTCATTACTTCACTCTTTTTCCTAAAACCAAATGTAGAATCTTATCAGCTTACGGATTTATACTGTTTATCTATGACGGGAAAGCAGGATATGTTCTACTTTGAAAAAAAAACTTCCACTACATCAGAGGCTTAACGCTGTAAATAGCAAGACACTTTTCAACTATAGCATTCAAGGATTATTCTCTCTTAAAATAAAATAAAATTTTACTTTTTACATGAAAAATGTAGAGTTAATGTTTTTTTTATTTTAAATATATTAAATTCTCTCTATCTAACATTAAAAAAATATTTCGTATATATAAAATATATTATATCGTATTCTATATAACGTATTTTAATACTCACTAGCAGACATGGCTTGATGTTATGCAGGTTAGTTTTTATACACAATCTGTTGCGAAAACATTACAAAATTACAAAATTTGAATTTAGAAAGGTTTTAAAAGAAAACTCATTATAATATCTGTTTTAAGTGGATACATTTTTCTCATATCACGAAATCTAAAATTTGAAAAATAAAAATGATAAAACCTTATTTTCCACTGCAAATGTTAGCGTACTAGATTTAATAAAATAAATCACAAATACGAAAAATAACATAGGACGCGATTAATAATTAAACATTAATTAAGTAAATAAATGCATTGAAACAAAAATATAACTCTCCTAAAAAAAGGAATATATTAAAATATTACATCAAACTACGTACACCATAAGAACAAACTAAGTGTTACTAAGAATATTTAAAATGAATAAAAAATAAATAGTTATAGCAAAAAGAAGAGTCTATTTATAATGAATAATAATAAAATATCTGTAAGATTTGTTATGAAAAAAATAATCAAAAATTATTGATTAATTAATAAAATAATGAATTAATAGAAAGTGAATTCTTTATAAATTAGTTTCAAATCATAAATTTTTAAAAATGTATATTAATACTTATATGCTAATTTGAAATATTACTTCCTAATTATATGCTAATTAGACTTCGTAGCTATCAAATTCTTTAATTTTTAACTGATTTAAGTGTCATTACCCTTATCATAATTTTTGTATTTAAATAATTACAAAATTGTCTTATTAAAAGAATAAAATACTAAATAATTAAGCTTTTCATTTATTTTTAAAAAAATTTAAAAAAATTGTTTGTGAAAAATTTTTACAGGTTTTTACTAAATCATTTCACTTCCATTAATTTGCAATAAATAACCAGTTCAAAAGATAAAAAACCAGTTCACACATTTCCTATACATTTTTAAAAACCAATACTTAATTGAGCCGTCTTTTATCATAACTTATTATTTAATTTGGTGGAGTTAAAAGCAAATAGCAATAGTCATTGTTAGATGTTTGATGCTATTGACTTAGAAGATTTTTTGAAAAATTAATGTAATTTTATTGATTGGTCAAAACATATTTCATTGGTAATAAATAGCTCGTTGGTTTCATTGGTCAATAAATTTCATTGTTATCAAAAGTATCTTAACCATGCGTTATTCATAGAAGGTTATCGTTAAATATTTAATTGACTCTAAATGGTATAATTGTGATAAAATAATGAAATTGTGTAAATTTTAATTAAATAAACAACTTGAATTATTTTTATTTTTTCTTAGTGAAATCAAGAAATTTTTCATTCTTTTTCTCAGTAATCATATTAAAAGATGGTAATATATTATTCAGTTAATGAGTTAAAACATTTGTAATTTTGGGTATTTGCATTTATGTTCAACTATAAAAATTTTGTAGGTATGTAGGTATGTAGGTATGCATTTTTTTAGGTATGCAATTTATCGCACACCGAATCGATTGTGCAAAAAATTTCGGGTTCCTTAACGCAAAAATTTAGAGTTCGTGGTTAATTAACCATGTAAATTAATTTTGTTATTCAGCTTCATTGCATGCTAAGTTAGCCCCCTTAGAACCATTTCTACCGATACCATTTAAGTGAAGTTCTAATGATAATTACAAAAGTTGTTAAAGTTAACCTATTTTTTGGCCTACTGTACATCGTTCAGATTTATAATTAATTAGTTATGTAGTGTATTTAAAAAATACTGTCATTAATGACAACTACGCAGTTTCTCAACCATGTTAATTACTTAGCACGAAGCTGTCTCATAAGTTCAGCAAATCATCATTTTCCGTCATCATCCCTCATAACAATCTGCTTTAGAGTCATAATTGAAGTAAACATAAAAAGAATTGCACGTGATTGATCACATTTTAATTTATGCATAAAAAATGAATCAAATTTTTTCTGGATTTTTTTAATCAGAAAATTTTTTTTTCTTTTAGTTTTGATTCACTCAGTGGCGTAACTATACCATCGGCCGGCATCAGCATAATATATATATATATATATATATATATATATATATATATATATATATATATGATGTATGCGACTATAACAGGCCATATACCAGTATCGCCATACCAGTGGTCATAATTATGCATATTTCCCCGAGGCAAATTTTTCGAATAGAGGCCCCTCAATGCATCATTATACTTACTTTTTAATAAAGTACTACCTAAAATATGTATATTTTTTGGTTGATACTAATAAATTTTGATTTAAAAAGGGCATTGAATTAAAATTACTTGTATTTTTTAGTAAAAAATTGTATTTATTATAATTTATTTTTTTGGACCTTCTGATCAGCAAAAGTGTCAATGACGGTCAAAGTCATCAAAGTCGAAGTTTCAACCAATGTTCGATGGATAGAATAGCCAAATTGCTTAATCTGTCTGGCCCCATTTAATTTATTAAACAAGTTTTTATCAATGTACCATATAATACTACCACTACACCACGTCACTGTGCCAAGAGCTGAGTTGTCCCTATGTAGTTTGGGAATAATGTGGGTGAGAAGTCTGACTGGGCTCCGTGACGCTCTTACAGTCAATAGAGACCGGGAACTACGGCTTAAAGTAGTGGATTCTGAACTACTACAACAATCCCTGGCACCGCTGGGACTCGAACTCTCGCCAGACTCTCTTCCATTCAAGCCCCCACATAACACTAAATACCAAGTCTTTCCTGTACACGTAGCCTCTCCATTCAGGTTTAGGGCAGATGTAATTTGCCTGCCATGTCATTCTATTGTGCAGACCACTGGTTTCACGTAACATTTCTATAAACATTAGTTTCGATTCACTTGTTCTTCAATAATTTTTTAGGCTTCCGAGAAAAACACTGGTTAATACTTAAATTTTACTATAATAATAATAGGTGCTGAATTTCTAAGCGGTTATCTCTCGGTACCGTAGGTATCGAGTTCGAGTCCCGGCGGTGGCATGAATGTTTGTAATAGTTCGGAATCCACTTTAAACCGAAGGTTCCGGCCTAAAATGATCGTAGAGCGTTGCGGAGGTATTGTTATGCGCATCCGTAGCTTATCTTCCTACACGCACTTCCTGGATAGTGCTAATTGAGTAACGTCGATGCAGCGCTTGCGTTAAGGTATCGCAAACAATTGCATTAGAGCAAATAACTATAATAATAATATGCAATAATATCACAGATATAGAGCATTTTAACAATAATTAATTATTTTCTACTTTTAAATATACCACTTGCCAATAGGAAGTGATCATTTCTTTCTTAAAATATGTTTGAGATCGTTCCTTAACTAACACACAAATTTGTACACACTACATTCCTGAAGATGTTTACTTGCTTTTCCAAAGGACATATTTATATTTATTAATATATATTTTCCTGTTTCATAAATCAATCATTAACACAGATGTGACTACACATTCAGTCAACACCAGCTCGGTATTCTAATTGCACAGCTCCACAGAATATCCGTTTCATTAAAACATGATCATTTACTCGAGAGATACTTCAAAATATAGTTATCCCAGCAATTTTAAGAAAATATACCTGCTGTTAAATGTTTCAAAACTTCGTTCTGGGCTCGGTAAACTTGACATGTTTGATGAATGGGTAAATTTCATCCCCGGGTTTGGATATTGCACAGTAAACAGTGCTTCAGCTCTGCTTCATTAACTTCCTACTTGATGGATTTTTCTTCTTTCTCTAGTCGTCGCCGCTACCGCAAAACTTAAGGCCGCCTTTTTTGAAGCTCTAAGTAAAAGGTCTTTAAAGGGGATCCTATCCGGTGAGGCTTTGATCTTTTTATTTAAAATAAGATTTTTTTGGGGGAGGTTAAACAAATGGTTGTAAGTAAACAATTAAATTTGCTTTTTGGGAGATCAATATTATTATTGGAAAGAGCTGAGATTTAGTATGAAATAATAGTTAAAGAACGTTGTTTAATTTTTCATAATGGGACATGCATAAGACATTTCTTTATCATATTTAAGTTTGAAATAAATGGTGCTTTCATTTGGATAGTTGGATGATAAATTTCTTCAAATTTAACAATAGTTTATTTTAATTTATGTAACAATGATAAATTTAAAGTTTTATTCGTCTTTAAATCCCAAATTAAAATCATATTATATCAGGTGAAGCTTGATTTTCAATTTTTAAAAATATTTTTGATGCTGTTAAACAAATCATAGCAAATAGCCCCAGTAAAATTTTTTGGTGGGTATTAAAATTATTATAATATTCTATTTTGTTAATAGCCACTTTAAAATAGAGATATGTCTTGTTTAATTTAATCATAGATTTAATAATTATTCTATTCAGATGTATCTAGTGTTATAATGTTCTTAATGTATGGATAATGTGTGAGATATGTTAATAATGTACATTTCCAAATCAATTTTTTTTTTCTCACCATCAAGTTTACAAATTTCTATGTAGAGTGGGTATATCTAGACGACACAGAAACATACAGCAAAGACGAATCATAATTACTCCCCAGATAGTAGGATATATGATCATATGAAAGTAGAACTAGTGATTATGCTACTGACTTATGGCGATGCGAAGTACAATGGGGGAGCTGCCCAATGGTTATACTAACAAGCATAATTTATGAGCTGAATTTCCAGCCAAATATATATTAGACATTAGCATCTACTCTTATCTGAGAAAGGTCCTCTCCAAATAGACATCATGAATCGTGAATGAATGGTAAGCACTCCAGAAATACAGGAGTCCGTCATAGGTCTGTTAAAGATCAAACCAGGTGAAAGTATACCAAATCTTATTTTATTCGTACCCAAAAGTTAAAATATGCCACCTTTTGTGCATCTTACAGAAATGTTCTGCTACGTCTGGATGATTCTGAAAAAAAGATACACACATTCATAGTTCACTTTTCTTTCTGTTGGCCATGCTACTCTTGTTCATGCACACTCAATTATAAAATACACATTCATGGTGTCTATTTCTGGTTATTTGTGTATGCTACCACGTTAGAAACGATTTTCACCCCTGTATTGTTTTAGATTCTATTTACCTTTATTTCGGACAAAAACCATTTTCAACCCTAATTCCAAATCATTTTCGTGTACCCTACCCACTCCTAGAAGATTGAAAACTTAGTACTGAAACACCTTGCATGAAGCATATATAATGAAAGATATATGATTTCAGAAGAGTGAAGAGAAACCATGAAGATCCTGTTGCATTCGTGTTACAAATGCGAGAAACCTGAAATTCTACTACGGATTAATGCATGTTGAAATAACAGGATTCATACTGGATCAATTTAATCATTGATATACTCATTTCAAACAAACCTAATAAGCTTTCCCTTCCAGGAACTTTGAGGCAACTCTTATTATATCTCTGACCAACCATCTATATATTTTTATGTTAAATTTAGTTACGAGCAATACATTTTTTCCAATTATATTTTTATCAATGGTGTTTTATAAAGCATTTATCATGTATTATTTTAGGCATACATTTTCTGTGTGTTTCTAAGACATTATTTCTCCTAAAACACTATGGGAAGAATAATTTATTTAAAAATCAGTTACCTCAGATATTTTAAGAAAGCAATTCAAAAGAACCATATGTGATAACTGCCATAATTTGGTTACCTTTAAAAATATTTTTTGTAAAATAATATCAAAATGTTCAATATCGATGCATAAAAATTATTTCATGTTTATATCAATCAAATTATAAAGTGTAACAACAAATTATAAAGTGTTCATGCAAATTCAACAAAATTTCTTTAAAAAATGAATTATCATATGTTACATTTTTACGTTCTTCCTATTAACTATTTAAGTTTTCTATAGAATAGAAAAATCTGTTGAAGTATTTCGGTAATTTGTTGCATATAAATCTAAATATCCAATAATTTAATGAAGAAATATTTGGATAAATATTTCAAACATTGTTTTATATTTATACAAAATATTAACTGATTTTCCTTTTGAAGTGTATATTTTTAATTAAAAAAAACAATAATTTTCTTATCTTTTATGCAAATTGCAAATCTTTAAAATTTTTTGCCTGCCAACATGCTAAAAATATTATAAAAATAGCCAAATTTATTGTAAACGAACAAAAATATGTATATTCCATTAAACAAAATTATTATTCAAATTTCATTAAAGATATTGTAGAATTGAGAGAAATATTTTTTTTTTACATATATTTTTGTTTGACATAAAATAAAAATCAATTCTAATTTTTTTTTCCATTTTATTTAATAATAAGAAACTAATCGTATAATATTATACTATACTTCATTTAAAATCTGAAACTTGAAACAATGTTATTAACTTAATCCTTCTTGAAATGTTTTAATATTCATTTACGTCAAACTTTAAAATTTTTTATCTTCAAGATTCTCTTTTAACCAAAAAAAAATTGTGCCCATTTCAATCGTTTTTTTGTCATTAAATTTCATAGCAGTTTTGATATTTTATTAACTTTATTTTATATAAATAATGGGCAAAGGGATTTTCAACACATTACTAAAATACTTCGAGTCTTAAAAAATTATTATCAGTTAAAGTTAATAAACATAATATGTCTTGAAATGAAACAATAAATACTAAATATTTAATTCCTTATATTATATATATATATATATATATATATTCCATAAATAATTCATTCCTTAATATTTGAATCATTATTTAAACTAAAATATAATCTATACATTATATATTATTTAAAATAAAGATACTCAAATTTGCATAAAAGAAGTAGCAAATAAATTATTAATTATATAAAATCCGACTTCTGACTGTTTTACGAAAACAATTCTTATTGTTCCAAAATTCTATTAATAATCGTTGAAGTTGAATTTTATGAATGTATTCCATTTGCAACCTTCAATAATAAAGCCTGAAGCAAGATTTACCATCAGACCAAATAAGTGTGGAGAGAGCTTTCTCATCATTGAGGCCTATACAAAGCAAACTGGGATCAAGAGGGAAAGAAGATCTTATAAAAGCTATTCTATTATTAATAAATATATGATTTGATGTATTCTATATCTAGCATCTTTGTGATTAAAAAGTATAATTTTCTTTTGCTTGGATTAAGCTATTCTATGATACTTTGGTACTTTTGATGGCATTTTTATAGGATATATTTTTTTCTGTAAGCAAATTTAAAGTATAAGAACTGTCTTTTAAATTAGTGAAAAAAAAAGTTTTAAACAACATTTTGTTATACAAAAGCTGTTTTTATTAATATATCAGTTCTATAAAAGACACTGTATTATTTTTCCATACACTTTTAAATCCATTACTAAAGATAAAAAAATCGATAAGATTGATACATTTCTGAAATGAGTAGGGAATCTGTAAAAAAAATCTGACTCTGAAGTTGGAGGCAGGAATAAGAAATTTTTTGAACGACTGTCCATCCCTATTTTTGAAATCAAAATAGCTACATAAAAATATTCAATTAATTTTGTACAAATATATATATACCGGTAAACAGAAAAGAATATTACGTATGTATAGTATATATTTAATGGATATAACTTGAATTTTAATCAAGAATGATTTTGTATTGTGATATCTATAACAACTACTCTTTTAAGTAAGCATTAAACTTACTAAGAAAAAAAGGTTTGTACTGTAACTGAAATGACGAAATTTTATAAATATCTTTAAAAATTAGTTCATTTGATAAAATTCTATAGTGTGCAGGTTGGGCAAGCAGATTTTAACTGGGTGTGGTTGGGTTGAGATACTTGAGGCACAGGTTGGAGCACACAGCTTTAATTACACACGCACAAACAGCACATACATACAATTTAATTCATTGAAAATTTAGCACATGAAGGAATTATAATTATAGGTTTGTGGAAGGATTCCACGTCTAAGCCGAAAACTTGATACTTGATACTCGATACTTTCGTGCACCCTGTGCGTACCCACGTTATGCGTGGGATGCACGAAATAAACTTCATCTCCGGGTGAGAATTTGTAAGCCAACTAATACGCAGGAGGGGGGTAAATATAGTTCCTTTCGATAAGAAGAGGCTATAATCTAAACGTCTCTTAATGGGTGACGTTTCTTACTTCCTCTCCGGTTAGATTCTCGAGATCGATTGACTATTTCGTCTCACCACCATAGGGCCGCTCTTGCCAGTACATAGAAGGAAGACGGTTAAAATTCTACATTAACTAGTTTCATAGAAAAAAAATATATATGATTACTATATGCAGCGCTTCATACGTGCGAAGAATAATTTTATTCCTTTAAATTGTTTATAAGACCTAAATACTATTAGTTGGAAATATGTATGTTTAGTCCTTTCCCACACAATGTTTTTCTTATTTTTAAATGCAATAAACTTTCTTAAGATATTTTATATGTTAGAAAAGCAGATTTTTTTCATATATATATATATAGTGTCATGAAATAATGCTTTTTCTTTTAATACTAACATATGTGGAAATTCGAGCATTTAAAAATAAATATTTTAAAAAAATGAAATAAATATTCAGTAAACATTGTTTTTAAAAGTGTAATGTTTCAATGTATCTTCATTCAAGTCAATACTATAAACGAATCTGGGACAAAATGTGCGCTGAATTTAATGGATGAAAAAAAAGAGCTATATAACATGTGAACAAAAACATACCAACATTACATCGGGCCAAATTTATGTATGACTCTTTAAAATTCAATTCATGTAAACTAATACTACGTTAACTTATTTTCTGCTTGAAAAGTTCCTAACAGGATTTTTTTTTTCTGCAAAACATTTCTCTATTTTTCTTTGAAACTTCAGACATTATTAGAGAATATGTAAAACAACTAGTCAAAGAAATATGGACTTTCTAATTCTGTCCAATACAAACCACATAAAATAGATTATATAACTACCTATTTTAAGTGCAGTAGACCATCTTTACTGAAGCATGCAAATACAGTGGAGTTCATAATGAAGAGAATTTGCATTTTGTCCAATTTTTGAACCAGAGTTAAGAATAATGCTTCCAAACACAGTTGTAAATGTTCAGTGTTAAATTAGGATGATAAGAAATATCTGGGTGATGTATATAAGTGAACATAACTTTAGAAGTGTACAATATGAATTTAAGAGGGGGAGCAGTTTTCAGTTTCTTTCGTTCAGAAGTATTAACGATTTTCGTCCCACTTTTATGCATTATTAGACGAAATTCAATCGGAAACAATTAACGTGTACCTACCAAATTCTAGAAATGGGAATGTAGTCACAAGTTTGTGGAGACACAAAGCGAACTAGAAGAGCCTCAAGTGTAAATTGCTTGAAACTACACTTACCATGTGTCATGCCCAATACATGAATAGTGTTTAAAGGTACAGGTACAAAGGTACGGAATTCCCAGAGAAAAAATTGGTAAATATCAAGAGTAGCCACGGCAAATAATATTTTTCTCTAATACCTCCATGTTCAGCCTAACCATTTCTTAACGTACTCTTATCTGGAAAGAGCCAGTAACCCACCATATGCATTCCCAGATACGTAAAGGGAATGTTGCATAACAAATACATGTTGCATAACAAATTTTAATGCACTAATTCAGATTGCCGGGCATATTGAATGAACACAGAGATCTCCTTGTGTTTGTCACAAACTTTCACTTATAGGTATTAGTACATAACGTCATATGCTTTCCTGTTTGATTCTATTTTAATAGACGACAATGCTCATTAATATACGGCTCATCTAGTTATCGAATTTCTGGAAAGTTAGAACATTCACCGGAGATAGTGGCCAACCTTATGTCCTTATCAATACCTTATATGGCTTGTCTAGAACGTTCTTAGGAGAGCACCTTCAACGCCATCTACCGCCAAGAACATTCCAATGCATTAAAACTGTATTGCTGGTAGAATATTGAAATTGATTTCTTGATTTTTAAATTGAATTCACTGTGTGAAAATTTTTTCTTTGAAATTTATTTAATTTTTTTTTTTTTCAATATTGTAAATTCTGTTTTAAAGTTTCAGGCGAAAGATTTCTTAAGCATGATTAGGCATGTGTACAATAACTACTGTGCGAAGATTTTTTTTAAATAATATAACAACCTTGTCCATACCTAATATTATTCTAATCTGTTCAGTATTTCTAGAGATTTTCTATCAAAGTGAAAATTCTCTTAATTTTGGTCTTAATTTGGTCTTTTGGTTTCTCTTAATTTCTGTCTGACAGCAAACAGTATTCTTTTCTAATGCCATTAAATAAATTAAATATAATTATTTTTTAATTCCATATGCTGATGATACTTGGCAAATTGCACGTTGAGCTACAAAAATAAGGGCACCTGTTTTCGAAATCAATATTTTAAGCAAAACTGAAGATTTTCAAATTTAGGGTGGGTATGAAAATCCTTAATCTGTAACGCCCTTCCAACTGTTGATGAAGCTCAAATAAAAGTGTAATTAAAGAGCTATCATCCTTAAAGGTATTTATTTCAAGTTGTGATGACAATATATGCATATACCGGATGAGAACACTCTTAATTTCATATAAAATCAAAAATTTAGGTATTCTTAAACATACTTTTGGATATTTTAAAGTAAAAATTGTTATCGAAGTGTAATATTTTGTGCTTCAGTATAATAAACAGCTCTGAAAATAGCAATGTATGGGAAATAATTTACTAGAAAGGGCTGATGCGGAAGGTTACGTTATACGATAAGGATGATACGTTACAAGGATTGATAAAAAAAATTACAAACTGAAGATTAATATTTTCTGTGAATTTCTTTTCCACAAAATAATAGCTTCATTATAAAACATTGCAAAGATTTTAGAATGTGTTAGAATTTATCAAAGTCCATAAAGTACTATTCGATGGATACATTGACCTAAAAATCTCTTGAAGGGGGTGGCAGAACATACTTTAATGATCCCATGTATCATAACAAAATGAGATTTATCGAATAAACTCTTGGTTTTGCAGAGCTTAGTAAAAAATAGATTCCAAACGTGTATTCTGTAAATCACTCTCGAACATTACAGTGCGATATATGGTTCTATAATCATCCATCAAAATTTACGAGCAAAAATTTAACATTTCAGAAAGCAATTGATTTATAGGGCTGATTATTTATCCTGCTGGAACTCCAGTATTTCAGTCTCCATAAAATATATTGTACCATTATATGAATTTCGTAATCAAAACTAATTGTCTACCTGTTTTTTTCTACCACGTTAAACTGTAGGTCCCGGTCTAATTAGGCTAAAGTGTGTACATAATGACCGTAGAGCGAGAAAACAAACCAAAACAATTTTTCTACTACAATATTCCCACTAGACTCTGAACCTCTGAACAAATCAAGCTGTTTGCCTTTATTTTCTACCTTATTTATCAGCCTTGTAGGTAATTAATTGAACTGTATATTAAATTTATCACAACCTTCTACTGTACCATCTATTACAGCATATACCACCAGGCCTTGAACTTCATGATCAAGGCAATATGGGTTCAAGAATATATGAAGACAATATTCAATGCATCAGTGAATAAGTTTGAATTAGTTATCTTGGCTGTCACCAAAAGAGTTCAAATAACAAGCAGTAAACTTTTTTTTCTCTTCATTTCGTATTCCTTTTTATACATGTACTTACTGTATATTTATACATGCATTTTGATTATGTGTCACCTATATCATGTAAATGTCATCCATTATTTGATTTCAATGTTTTATTATTTCATTTTACGTTTTGTACAATCACATAAATACATAATCAACATTTGTAAACAATTATACGGGATTGTAATATAAAGTGTATAAAAGCCATTAATTGTTGAAGAAAAGATGTTACTTGACTATATCAAAAAAGTTATGAATAGCGTATTTAAAATTTAATTCTTTTATTTTAATGCTACTTTAATTTATGTAACATATAGCAGTTTTTAATTAGAAGTGCATTATAAATTGGCATTTTTTAAATCTTATTTCAGATTCCGAACACTATTAATGGTTATGTAAATTACTACGTTTCAGAAATATTGCCTCTCTAATTCTTTCCTACACAAATTGTTTTAAACAAATTCTATCCGTATTTATTTTAAACGCAATAAACTTTCTTTAAAGAAATGTTGGTTAAATACTTTAGCAGCCCGGAAGGCAAACATTATTCTTTATCCCCACCACAATGAAATAAAGCTTCTTTCTTCTAATTCCAACGAAAGCAAAAATTTTTGCCATCCGAAAACAAATTTGAGGACATTTAAATAAACCTTAAGTAACGGTTGGTTTAGAGGCGCGATATCGCTGGAAGTCTGTATGGCTGTTAACGTTATAAACGACTCTGAAAAGAGCGGTATGGTGAAAGAAACGTAATGGAAAAAAAAGTCTATAAATAACCAGGTGCGATTCCACCATTTAAGTATCTGCTATTACGTTTCCTTATAATCTCTTTCTTGGACTAGCAACGTTGAAAGCCTCCTCTTTATAGCCCAATTTAATAACGCTGCTTTTAAGCTTTTGCCGCCCGTAAATGGACATGTAATCGAGTCTGGCGAGGTCGTAAATCCGTTTTGCCTAATGTGTCTGTTACATAGAAATATGATATATGTGACAATAATATTTTTTGTCAGCATCTAGGATTATATAAGTCAGTAAACTGCATGATTCGCCTAACAGTGGAACCATTTAGTTACTGAAATGCTATATGGCGTATTATATATGAAATATAATATAATATAAATATATATAATATATGCTAGATGATATATATATATATAATATATGAAATATAATATAATGAATATAATATGAAAGAAGTGCATTTGTCAAAATTTAGGAGTCGCCGTAGAGATTTTTTATTAATATTACCAAGTTTGTTCTGAGACATAGTCATGCCCGACTCATGGAATAGTGCAAATGGACAAAGATTCGAGTCCCCTGCAAAGTCAGTTGCAATCGTTACTTTCATAAAGAGAATCAATGGTGAGATTCAATGGTGATTGTGACAGTGTGGACAGTGAGTCTGCCTATTTTCCGGATCGGAATTTTTTGGGTTTTTCTACATGGTATGGAAGTATGGGTATTTATTCTTGGAAGGAAATGTCCTCTCTTCATTGTTTATCAATGGGATGTTCGTGGTATACTTAAGTAGAAAGTAAACATACCGATTGTTTACATCAAAAACTATAATAAGCTCACTAAAAATATTGTTTTAAACGTTTTCCCCTCTTAGTACTTTAATAATTAGTCGGCAAATTCATGAAACTTTTAACATACGTAACGTATTAAACTATAACCCTAAATTATCTATTAATTTTTAGCTTCTCTATTATTATTATGGAAATTATAAAAGAGTTCCTTAATTATTGCTTTTGAAAGAAATTGTATCGAAATTTAATTCAGTACTTAACATTATTAAGAGAGATTAGGATTTTTTTTTTTTCCAAAAAATTCAGAAAATATTAATAAAATGAATAAAAGAGATTAAGAAGAATAAGATACTTAATTACTCAAATGTAAGCGTTATATCTTTGAAATAAATAATTGAAAGATACATTCAATTAAGTTGAATTGCTTTAATTGAAATGATCCCCTGCCATTTGATGAAGTTAATTTTCTTAATGCGGCAGATTTTTCTTACTTTCTTTCTTTCTATACGTGACGCTAAATGGTTAAATAGCAGATAAAGATAAAGTAAAACACATAGATGGATACTGCAGTAATATTTTAATGGAAAATTTATTCCGTTTAATTGTTGTTGAGTAGTTCAGGAAATCTAATGTTTTTAAAGATTGTTTTTTTTATTACCTTAATTTTATCTTACCGAAACCAAGCATAATTTCTATATCCAGCTTAACTATGTGACATCCATCTATACTATGTTATTCATACATATCCATCTATACTATGTTATCCATACATATCCATCTATACGATGTTATTCATACATATCCATCTATACTATGTTATCCATACATATCCATCTTTACTATGTTATCCATACGTATCCATCTATGTGACTCTAAATGTTTAAATAGCAGATAAAATTAAATTAAATGATCATGAATGAATACTACAGTAATATTTTTATGGAAAATTTGTTCCGTTTAATTGTTGTCAATTAGTGCAGGAAATCTATGTTCCAATGATGTTTTTAAGGATTGTTTTTTTTTTACTGCTTTAATTTTATCTTACCTAAACCCAGCATAATTATTATATCCAGCTTAACTATGTGACATCCATCTATACTATGTTATCATACGTATCCATCTATACTATGTTATCTATACATATCCACATATCCATCTATACTATGTTATCCATACATATCCATCTATACTAAGTGACACTAAATGTTTAAATGGCAGATAAATTTAAAGTATATGATCATGGATGAATACTACAGTAATATTTTTATGGAAAATTTATTCCGTTTAATTGTGGTGCAGTAAATCTATGTCTCAATGATGCTTTTAAAGATTATTGTTTTTCTACTGCCTTAATTTAATCTTACCGAAACAAAGCATAATGTCTATATCCAGCTTAAATATGTATATCCATCTATACTATGTGACTCTAAATGTTTAAATGGCAGATACAATTAAAGTAAATGATCATGAGTGAATACTGCAGTAATATTTTTATGGAAAATTTATTCCGTTTAATTGTAGTGCAGGAAGTCTATGTCCCGAAGATATTTTTAAAGATTGTGTTTTTTTTTCACTGCCTTAATTTTATCTAACCGAAACCAAGCATAATTTCTATATCCAGCTTAGCTTTATTGTCCTCAGCAAGCAAAAGGCTTTCTCACAGATTACGAATTTAATCATCAGTCACTGAGCATGGAAGTTAGTTCCAACTGGGAAGAACTTAAAAAGAGTTGGCGAAGTGCCGAACTTCCTCTGAAAGCGATAATACATAAGATCAACCCGAGTCGGAAAAACTGTGGATGTGTCTTTGTGTGCCTTTATTTCCATCTAAACGGTAAGTTTTGGCCGCCATAAATCTTCTTTACTTACTTGGCCATCTACATTTAGACCTTTTTAAGTTAGGAAGCACTTGAATGGATAACTTGACGGTCGGGATGAATAAGGTCTATTTCTCTGAATAATTGCTTCCCAGAGTTCAGCAAAACTGTGATTAATTTATATAATCCATATTTTCTTAATATTAGTGAAGCATGGAATCGGGTGGACTTAATTCTTAGTTTGTAAAACCTATTGTAATTTTTTTTGTATTTTTCACAGGTTATTTTGATTTTATTATAAAGTTATCTAATGATTTTTGCTGCAAAAAAACCTTATATTTATCTTTTTTCAGCTATGTATTTTTTTTTAATTGTATAAAAATGAGGTGAATTTTGAATATAAATTATTAAAATATTATTTTTATAAATATCAGTTATATTTTAGAATATATATATAGAGAATACATAGATATAAAAGACATATTTCCACTTATATCTTTAAATACTTGAGCATTTGAAAAGATGACGTGTCAACTTATGAATTTTAGTCCTGGAAAATTATAAAAGGGAATAACTAAATTTTTGCTAGTTGTCTGCTTTTTGTATAATTAGACTTTATTTTCTGATATTGCAAAAAATTTGCTGAAAATTACATGGAGGCCTTTTTCATTTCATAATTTTCACAGGTTATTTTGATATTACCTGAGTACTGCTCAGATAATATTTGAAATTTTGTATTATCAATCTGAAAAGACAATTTCTTTGTCCCTCTATATTTGAACTTGTAAAAGCTATATAATGAGTTTTACTGCTGGAAAAAACTTTATAAATCTCTTTTTTTCAACCATAAATTTATGTTTTGAATTTATTGTATAAAAATGAGGCGAATTTTTTATACTTATTGAGAGCTAGACTTGTCCATTTCACCAAACATAGCAAATTATAATTCCACGGCAATTCTCTATTTATATGGTAATTTTTCTACGTATGAAACTCGAAACAAAGGAACTACAAAGGCTTTGTTTACAATAGATTGTAACTATCACAAATTTTGAGAAATTATTAGGTATAAATTAAATAAAATAGAGCTTGGTTAACATAGAATTTAGTTATCTATAGAATTGGAAAAGATCTTAAGGTATTTATTATTCTAACATATGTTTGCTTATAAAACCATATATTAACGATATATTTACCTACTTATAATCATTTCTGGCTATCGACGCTACAGTTTTCGGATTCAAGTCCTACCTGGGCCATGAATATTTGTTGCTGTTCGGAACCAATTTTAAACCGTAGATCCTGATCTAATATGACTGCAGAGCATTGGGTGTAGGGTTAGCATCCTTAACCCGTAAAAAGAAAGCATCTCCTATCCCGAAATCTGTGAGTAGGCAGACGGCCTTGGCCCACCATGTGGTTGCTGTGCCAATGAAGAAAACCTATTATCATACATTTGAAATCGATTAAAATATTTTATTGCAGATATATACTTACAAGTTATTTAAAAGTTATTAGCTATCTATTAAGAAATGAAAGTTGCAACACTGAAATAGAATATTTCATGATTTCTTATTATCCATTTATATTATTTCTTATTCCTCAATAAAATTAAAAAAATGTAGTTCTATTGTATTCTAAAAGAGAAAGTATAACAATCTTACAATATAATATTTTTATATGACTCTCTGTACCCCAAAAATTGAAAGAAATCTCCATTTGGGTTTTGCTAACGTATTCTTAAAATCTTCAAAAGGAAGAAAGCTATAGGTAAGAAAACTGACATGGAACCTACCTCCAAACCAAATAACTTCAAAATAAACCTGCCAGAAAATTTTTGATTTATTCGGAAGGTTTCAACATATCTTGAAACCAAGACCTTGAGATATTCATCTCTGATTTATCCTCCCAGAAAGAAACAGGAAAATATAAATTCATCACTTTTGTAAAAACCTCGATCAGTCTTTCGAAATATTTGAAAGAATTTGAAATAGAAAGGAATATAAGAAAAGCCTTTTATCTCCTAGCTACTATAAGGTAAATGCATTTTGGGTGTATTTCAATTTTATTGAACAATCATTATCTTAAAATAGCAAAAGGTTAATCTCGAGTTTTTAAGGATTAGGTTAACAAAAGCATCGAATCGTTGAAAATATTTCGTTTAAATAAAAATATTATTTAAATGTATTTTGCACTCCTTCAATGACGTTAAATTTGAATATTTTTCATTTCAATTAAATATTTCAATTTCATAATTTTCAATGTAATACTTTCATCATCGGTATTTCTAATATGAGATTATAAATAAAATTTTAAAACACTTAAGTTTCTAAGAATTTTGAAAAATATATTTTTATGGATAAGAAATAAAAAGAGATGAAATGAAAAAATTTAAAAGCTAATTTCTCCAATTATTTATACAAAGCTTATTAATATATTTTTTTTCGAAAATAAGGAATTTATGCAATTATATGCAAATGAATATGAATGCGAATTATAAGGACTTTATAAAGTCTTTAGGAGTTACTTTACTATAGAGATTCATGGCTCATTGATGGGTTCATGAGCATAAATGAAAAAATATCATTAATTTCTCCAGTGTTTATTAAATACATCCATTATCAAATTTCAGAGGTACTAATTTATTTTTTATCATTAATTATTTTAATCGCGTTGTCATTTGAATATATATAGAATTATAGTAGTATTAATTATATATGTGATCGGCTGATGTATCAGATAATTTCATATCTCATATAAATAGCTTTATACGTAGAAAATCGTTAACCCTTATGAGTAATTGATACTAGTGTTTCTCGATAACGTTTTGCAGTTCTTTAGGCACATTTTATATTCTTCTTGAGATACTAACTAAAAAGCATGAAATCCTTTAATAAACGAGTCACTAATCTTTTATAAATTTAATGAAATCAAATCGAAATGAATTACGTATACTTAAAACACATGAGTGTAAAATAACACTCTGTTAAAGAATGCACTCAAATTGTATCAAACAGTTTTTGTCCTGGCTAATTTTAACAATAGAATTTGTAATTTCCTGTGTATTATATTATTCTTCTTACTTATTTAAGGAATATCGATTAGAAAACAAAAAATATTGTATTATACAGTATTATCACAATTCATTAATAGCAACCAATTTATTTAAAGTAATATGACATCCTGAGGATAGCTTTGTGAAGGAATAAGGACCCACAGGATGGTATAACTAGATATTGGCCGGTAGATGGATCGAAGTCAAAAACATATATAGCAACGCATTCCGATAACATGGAATAGTCAGAATAAACTTCTGTTCAGAGTCGTTATATAGGAATGAAGAAATATATGATTAGGCAGTGAGTTTGCTTTATAAAGCAAAATTTCATGTGAATGAACCCCGTGATTGTTTTTAATAATATGTCCATTAATAGAGAGATTGCGTGATTGGCTATGATCAATAATTTATATAAATTTTGTATATGTGTACAGTGATTTATTGCAAGCTGTGAGATTTATTAATATTTATCAAGTGGAAAAGTAGAATGGAGGTGTAAAAAGTAATATTGCTATTTATCATTTTTTTGAATAAATTAAGGAAAAACTTCCGAAGTGTGGAGAATTTATAAAAATGGCAAACCCTGAATAAAATTTTTTTAACTATAATAATCTGTGAAAATATTTATTAAAAAAATTACGTGCGAAGAAATGTTTGTAGGACACTATTTATTTTAAAAGAGTACTCTTATGTTAATTTTGTTGCTGTTTAAAAACATTTTTGTTAAAGATGGAATATTTTTATGTAAGTTCAAATAAAACATACATAGAACAATTAAACATAAAACAAAAAACATTTTTAATTAATAATCTACTTTTATCAAACAGTTTTATAATTCATTTAATTTTATTCACTTACACATTTAATAGTGTTTTTATCCCAATCATTCCCGGTTTGATTTTCTTGAATAGTCATTTATAGATAAAGTAATTTGTAAATTTGTTTATTTAGTAAATTTGTTTTGTACCTTGTTGTCATCCTTGGTAATTCAACTGCTACAATTATAAAATCATCCACATGATTAAATTGTTAAAAGTTGTGCTTCACTATGTACATAAAATTTTCAAATAATTGAGCAGCTAAACAAACCAAATCCCCTACATATTCAACTAAATTAGGGGTATTAATTTTTAGAAAATATTCTGTAGTGTTTTATGATAAAAACATTTCAGTATATATTTTTAATATGCAAAAACCTAACATATTCATAGATTACATTAGAGCACTGATAAAAAATGCAAAATGATTAATAACTAAGTTGAAATTTAAAACTGAACAATTCATTTTATATTTCCAATGATGAATGAATTTCAATAATGCAAATTAAATACACATTGTGATAAAATATTTTCACTAAAGCATCATTGAGCAACATAAAATAAGGAACTTCATTCATCATCTTACTAACCGTAATTATATGATTGACTAAATTTTCTAAAAAAAAATTCTACTTAATTTATGACTTTTAAAAAACAGAAAATTTAGTTCGAAAAATAAAATTTCTTGAATCATATTACAATATCCCTTTATTCTAACTACATTTCTTTTTTTTGCAGGTTGCATTACCTACACACTATTCGTATTATCATGTTGTTTGGAAAATAGCCATGACAATATACCATGTCTAACGAAAAGATCTCTTTTTATTCAAGAGAATTGCCCTACACAAAACAAAGTCCATTTTAGGAAGAAGATTACGACTGAAAATTTTCTTCCAGAAAAATGCCAGAAATAATAAATAAAGCTTGATTCTTTCTTTTTTGTATCTGAAATGTACCTCCAAACATTTTTTTTTCCTCTGTATAAAGATTTCGTATCCAATTTCGGTTCATATGCCACTGCTAGACAAGTGATGTATGAAATCGATTTCTTTACTCGGCCCAAGTAATGACCTCATCCAAAACTTACATGAAATACAAAATGAAATATGAAAGGCAATCTGTGGTAAATCCATATAGTATGCGATTATATATAATTTATTTTCTCTCGGCATAGCTGAGCATTACAAGGAAATTTAACCATACAATAGTAGATTGATATGCATTCATTTGTTGATTTAATACCACATTTGTCAAGGCAATTTGATGTTCACATAATAATAAGATATTATAATACTTCTGTACATATAATCTGATGTTTCATCAATAGAAAAGTTGGCATTTTAAAATCAAAGGCTATTTGTAAACAAGAACAATGCAATAGACACTATAGAATTTTAATTTACAAATTTAGATCAAGTAAACATTGTTAAAAATAAAGGAAAATAGTGAGCTATGAAGAGAATTTTTGAAATAGAATATCAAACAAAATTTGATTTTCACCTAATTTATGACTTTTGAACGATTTTAACCTAAATTTTGACTTTTGAACGATATTCGTTTTAATTATATTTATTCATTGTAATTATAAAATTGATTAATCGTCTTAATTAAAGAAATGACATTTATTTCTCAATAACTGAAATTGATAATACAATTTGTCAGCATTCAGTTCACTTAAATCAAATGTCTAATACAATATCTTATAATAGATTTTAAAAAGCGATGGTATCTTACTTAAGAAATTTTAAGAAAATAATTATTCGTAAAAAAAAAATTTTTACAGGAATTCTTTCGTAATTATATCACATATAAAAAAATTAAATGTTATTTTTGATGAAATTGAAAAAAAAAAATCTTTATACTGAATTGCATTAAAACGCTTTGTTTATTATTATTATTTTTTTTTTTTAATTTTTAAACTTCCCAAATTATTTTTCTTTTAAATTTAATTTGGGAAATGGGAATCGATATATTATTTATAATAAAAATGGTGAATATAATAAGCAAATACGAATGAAATTAAACTAATGCCATTAAATTAATGTTTGCAATTAGCAATTCAATACTTTTACATTATAATTTTCATTATATCATTTTGGATAAAATAATCTGTTCAAATTATAAGTATTATAAAATATTAAGTGGCTTGACGGCCGAATGGTAAGCGCTGTGGCGATTGGTGCTTTTGATTTTTGTAGTGGTTCGGGATCCATTTTAAACAGTAGGTCTCTGTCTGATACGGCTGTAGAGTATTGGGCGTAGGGCTGAGAACCTATCACCTTAAAAAAAACATTTCCTGTCTCGAAATCTGTCAGTCGGCAGACGGCCTTGGCCAACCAATGAAGGAGATAAAGTATTAAGTGTCTTTAAAATACTAAATGTCTATTCTGCCTTTTACCCTTTTTTTGTTTTTACCATTTGTTAATTTTTTTATTACTTAAAATTATTTTAGTATTTACTCATTACTGAGAAATGAAAAATAAATTCAGAATCACTTAATTTAGAATAAATACAGTATTTAGTTTGTATCAGTGAACCATCACGATTAATTTTTAATACATCTGCTATTGAATCCTGAATATACCACGTGTATATTATACAAATGCGTGGAAGTATGGAAAAGTTTTTCAAAACGCTTTATAATTGCCCCTGTCATCATCATTGTGTATATCGGCATTGCAAATCAGTATCGATCAAATGCAGGGAAAAAAATCCCCTCTCTTTTCCAAACTTTATTTTTCTTTTATTTCTTTTTATCCTTCAGAAGTCTTAAACAAATATTTTATCGTATCAAAATATTTTATCGTACTTTCCAAAGAATAAAAGTTTTGAGAAAATATCAGAGTCAGTTTGTTTTGAGTAAGAGAAATTGAGTTTTTTTTTCTTAAGGAATAAATCTGCGATTGTGTTATAAGCAAATATTTTAGAAAAAAAGGATTTTGTGGATTAGAATTTGATTAAACTGGATATAAATATATCAGAATTTGCTGAATATTTATTTAGTAATAGCAAACAAAATATAATTTCTGATCTGATCATAAAAAAAACAATAAAAATTTGCCAATACAGGCAGAATTTAGTATTTACTTTATATTAAATTATTCTCAGTATATTTGATTTGTTTCCGTTCTGAATTATTATTGAAAGTAATCTTTAAAAAAAACCAAGCGTTTATTTGTCAATGCCACCTTATTCTATTCGTCAAAATTTTTTTTATAATTATTTAAAATTGGCAACACTCGCTGCTGGTGAACATTAGGGCGGAGGTTAATACTGGTGGCTTTGTAGTATACTGCTTCAAAAAACGAAGAGACTCGATGCTTTTGTGATGTTCAGTAACTTAACTTGTTAGTCGGATATCCTGGTGGGAGGTCCTCAGGTTTTCTACCATACGATATGCAAATGCGGGTAGTTTCACCCTAAAAATCCTTCCAACTTCGCTGTCCTCCTTCTTCAGCGACTCGGAGCCAAGTCAAGTTTCTACCTACGTGTGCTCCATCACAACAGAAGCTGCCCTGCCCATCTTTCCCTCCTTCCATGGGACCACGCGGGTTCTTGGACTTGATCTAGATTTAGCTGTCTACCATGTGGAATATGGAAAACAAATTATAATTAAATCTACTAATAATGTATAATTTTTAGTATTTTTTCCTTCAAATATTATTAATAATAGTAAGATATTCTTGAATTTTATAAATTAAAAATTATTAATATATTTCTATTCTACTTTTTGATATCACAGTTGTTCTATGAATGTTTTATTCTGCAATGAAATTTACTAATATTGTCAAGCGTATTGACAAAGACATATTTTGGATTAGAGTTATTATTAAAATTTAAATGTAATGTAAACACTTAAATATGTATATGAATTATAATTTTTTTCTTCTGATTTCTTCCACATTTTATAAGTTATTTGTAAAATTAATCTAAATTTTAGATATAATTTAGGTACAAATCTGGCTTTCGGTGCCATAGGTTTAGGTCGAGTCCTGTCGGAGCCATGGAAGTTTGCAGTAGTTCAGAATTCCATTTAAATCTTAGGTCCCGGTCTGGCGTTCGGTACCATAGGTTTAGGTCGAGACCTGTCGGAGCCATGGAAATTTGCAGTAGTTCGGAATTCCCTTTAAATCTTAGGTCCCGGTCTAATATGAATATAGAGTTTAAGCGTAAGGTTGACAACCTTACCCAGTAAAAAGAAAATATCTCTATATAAATTTGTCAGTTAGCAGATGGCCTTGGCCCATCACATGGCTGTTGCGCCAATAATGCTGATGAGGAATTTAAACTTAATATTATAGTTTTAAAATATCGCTAATTCAGGACATAAATTTTGCCTCATAATATTAAGGGAAACTTCACCAATGTATTATACAAAGATATGCAAAATGAATATAAATATAGTAATTACTTAATGCTAGCAATTTTAAAATTGGGCTTTTTTGCTATTTATGTTTTGCTGAATACTTACTCTAACTGTAGAAATATTGTGTGGATATTAATTTTCCAGTTTACACATATTTCTTCTTTAATGCAGCTGGCAAACACTTAGACAGCTTGGTCTTGGATGCCTTAAGGCAAGCGCTGCACAGACGTTACTCACTTCGCATTACCCAGGGGACGCGCGTAACTTGAAGATAAGCCACGGACGCGGAGTAACAATGCCCCCCGCAACGCTCTACGATCCTATAAGGACCGGGACCTACGGTGTAAAGTGGATTCCAAACCACTACATACACCCATGGCACCGCCGGGACTCGAACCCGACACCTATGGTACCGAGCGACGGAGCGCTAGCCACACGGCCATCAGGCCCTGTTTACACATAGTTAATTCCTTTAAAATCCAGCCCGAAACATATTGTCAAATAATGGAGTTGTGTAATTCATTTGTAAATATGTATATTCATAAATATCTCCTATATCGATATCTGCCAGTAGGCAGATGGCCTTGACCCACCATGGGCTGTAGACCAGGGAGTTAGTTTGTTAGTTATAATTTATAAAAAAAAGAAAGAAATAGAAATGTTTCTTAATTCCTCAATTTTTTTGTAACTGTAATTTTAAAATCTAAAATAAATTAATTTAAACATAATTATCTTCAAGTTGCCATATACAATCGCAATTAAAATTTTAAAACAGGCTCACACTAAATAATGAAATACTTCAGTATTATTAGATGATTTAGTGATTACAGCATGCCTAATATTATAACCACAAAAGCTTCAATTGTTGGCTTTATTACTTATAAATAAGTCTCCCATAAAATAATACTCAGACTTATCAGAAAACATCAGACTTATTGATAAATATTTAGATCAAACATTTATTTTTTTTTTCCATTTTATCCGCATAATTTTATTTAGCTAATTTTACACCTATACCTAAATAAATAAATATTAGAAAAATATTTATACGTAAAAAACACTGGATAGATATTTCCTATTTTATGTAAATCCGAGTTCATCGCTATTTTAAGTTTAAAAATAGAATCTAAGAAGAATCTTATTTTTACATTCCTTACTGAAAATAAAATCCCACATATTCTTGGAAGAAAGATTAAACGATTAGGAACGTTTAAACAAAACTTAAAATAACATTCGAAATACTGTGCATTTTTTATTAATTTTTTTTAAAAAATCTGCATGTTTGTGAAAGTAAATGAAAGAACGAACTTCTTTGTGAATTCCAACTGTATGGAAATAATTTATGTAGGAGATTAACAATTTCGGTATTTTTTATTATTATTATTCCTAGTTTTATATTTTTTACAATTTCTAGCGTTAATGGTGTTTTTTGGTACATTACAGTATTTATTTATTCCTTCATTTTTTAATGCAAAATTCTTATAGTAAATGTAAATTGGAAAATGTACAAAAAAAAGGAGGTTTAATGCGTTCCTTTAAGATAGTCAAAAAAGTTTTAATTGAAAAACTCAAAATATACATTAATGAGATTATGTTCAGTGATAACATTAATAGTGCAATAAAAACTTAAAAATAAATTACAAAATTAAATGTAAAAACACTTTCTGATTATTTTTTTTTTGTAATTATACTTAGATTGCAATGCATACTCTATTTCCTGTAAAATAACGAAATATTAGACAAAAAAAAATTATTATTGTAAAATTTCTATTTAATGGAATTTTCTGAAATTTGTCCAAAACATTAATTAAACAGTGCTTTATAAATTAAATCCAAAAGAAAAAAAATGGTTTATATTTTGTCTTGAATATACGCAGTAAAACATACCAAAAGCATAGTATCCGAGTTCAGTGTGTGATGAACTTCAATAAGGTGTGTGATTGTCTTCAATATGGCGTATTATCAACCCTAACAGCTATATAGGCATATCATCAGAACTCTAACAGTTATATAGGCATATCATCAGAACTCTAACAGTTATATAGGCATAACATCAGAACTCTAACAGTTATACAGGCATATCTTCAGAACTCTAATAGTTATGTTCAAACCGATTACTAACTCAGTGAATAACAAGACCTATGGCTGTGTCATGATAATTTGAAAGGCCAGAAGAGTTCCAAGCATCGTATTAAATACAATAATACACACACCAAGACCATATCAAACATACTCATTCAGCTTCAAGTATGGAGAATTTGCTGGTAAAATCATGCACATTATCTTCCTCACAAAAATGTTATTCCTCTACCGAACTCTGCGTGATACTAGATCGCACAGAGCCCACCAATTATTGTCTTGCAGGATGAACGATCATCATCTACAACGAAAAATTGGATTAAGAATGTCTTTTCTATATAAGAGAGGGAAACTATCAATATAATTGCTCGGGATTATATACTCGTCAGTATTATCATCCAAAGACATATCCACACAAATACATTGGAACTTATCAAATCTATTTCTTTCGTGTACATGATTATGATAATAGAGGAGCTCCGGTTTCACATCAGACCCACAATGTTTATGTATCTCAGAATGGAGATATGTAATCTTCATCGATGAATCACAAAACAAAATCTGATTCATCGTTAAAGAACACATACGTCCATTCATTCGTTCTTTAATTGCAATGTGTGTGCCCAATTAAATCTTTTTTTTTTTGTTTGTGTGCTATGAGGGAAACTTACATTTCTGAACGTCTTTCATACAATCATTGCTTTGTAAAGCTTATTGTTCCAATTTAATTTGGGTATCTAACTGATTTTGTGAAGTTATCTACAAATATATGGGACACTTGCCATTCTAGGTCTTCTATCATAGACTCTATGTAAAGTTTAGTAGAAAAGAAATGAGTTTTTTAGACTATGAATTACAGAAATGCTCATATTTAATCATTTTGCTTCATATGCATGTATCAGTGAATGATAGAGAGTTAAGAGACTGTTATTTTAAGTGTTTTAAATACATCCCATTTTATCACTAGTAAATAAGTTCTGCAAACATATTCTTGATTATGGCAGAGGGTATTCAAGCTCTGAAGCATCTTGTAAAGTTTGTCTGCCATTGTATAAAAGCACTGCCCTGCATTTACAAACCTAATGGCTCGCCATGATTATTTTCAGATAAATTATACAAGATATCAGATATATCAATCAAGTATCATACATGAAACATAGGTATCATGAAATTTCACTACGCAGTTTTTACATGCAAAAAAAATTTCAGATGCTTTTAAATATTGTTTTTAATACCATAAGAACGTTAAACGCTTACTTTTTACGTATACTGAGTAATTTTACGATAATGTTTTTTAATTTTTCGCCATTCTGATTTTTTTTTTTTTTTTTCTTTATTTTTCAAAACAGCTTAGATTATTATTATATAAGATAATAAATAATATATATTAATACACTTTTAAAATGATGAAATCTTATCCTTAGTTTCCAGACTTTATTTTAGTTTATGGCTTTATAAATCTTATAGCATCTTGAGAAACGCGCTAAAGACTTCATTTTTTGTTTTCAAATCTAACGATCACGTAAGTTCTGATTACACACTGGCAATATATTGATTATTCTAATTTACACCACTTTTCTTTTTATAAAAAAAAAAAAAAAAAAAATTCAAATTGCTATAATTTGTTAAATTATCAGTAACAAACCCAATACAAATCAGCAAAAAATGAAATTTTTAATTTCATCTAATAATAATTTATGAAAAATTCATTGAAATTCTTTGTCTTAAGAATGTTTGATGACACAGGATAACCAAAATTTTTTTATTTATTTATTATTATTTTATAATTTAAGACGCTGTTTATATTTTTGGGGATTATTCATTGGTGTTATTCTAACGCTTTTCTCCTATCACCCATTATTTTTTCAGAAAATACATTAATTTTTTATTTTATGCTGTGAAATATAGTTCAGTAAAGTGAATGGTATATACGAAAGAAAACTAAAATGAATTTACTATTGCATTGTTTTTTATCAATATGATTTTAATAACCGGGGAAGATATCTGCTTCTTCTTAAGAATATTAGATATGTGAACTATTAAAGGGATTATATATGAAGGGTTTATTCATACATATATATTATTAAGAGAACAGCAAAGATTTAAATCATAAATTTTAATTTCTAGATTTTAAGTAAATCCTATAAATCGAAAGGGATTTTTTACATAATCATTTAAAAAATTATGTTCCCATAAATATTTAAATTGAGAATCATACTGTTTCATTTGCATATTTTTTTTAAAACAATTAAATTGTTCCTTTATTCATTTAAAGTTTACAGTTTTTAATATCAACACTAAAAGCTTCTTTATGACAATTAAAAGATTATTTGTCAATTTAAAGATTTTACAATTAAAAGATTAAATTCCTCAAAAGCATAAAATAATGCTTCATAATTTACCAACAATGTTAAAACTCCATGCTAACAATGTTATTGGTCCATGCTTTTTTAGTGTGACAGCGATTGAAAATTCAAATATACAATTTCGTTTGAAAATTTAAAATTGCGACACAATGAACCTTTTAACGGTTTAAAAAAATATGAAAATGAACCAGAAAGCTAATTAACAATTAAATATCCATGCAAACATTTTAAATATGTTGATATCATAAAATTAATATTAAAGGAAAAACAAATCGTATATTTAAAAGTTTGAATTTTTTTTAATAATTTCTATGTTTACTCTACCCTTAACCTTTTGTAGGTAAAAGGGCGAGTGTAGCTCTTCTGTTATGCGGAGTTGTGGACCAGCAGTAATCTTCAATCATATTTACATTTCAACGATCTTAAAATCTTTTTTTTTTTTTCCATTATTGACGAAAATGCTTAACTTCTTTCTTCCCATATTGATCCACGATTTTCCGAGAAAAAAAATTGAAAGTGGGATTGTGGAAAAGAAACCTTAAAAATCAACATAATTTGAATGAAATTTTTGTAATTAGAATCTTTATGATTCCTTAGGAAATTACGAACAACTTTTTTAATTGCATTCCAAACAACATTTTCTTTTGAGTTCATTACAGTTTCAAAATTATGGTCACCCTTCAATTTTTTTATGTCAGACTCAGCAAACCCATCCCGAAATAGATTGGCAAAAGACAATTCAGAGAATGTTTAGAAAACAAGATTCAGTTTTTGATATTGCTTTTACAAATTGCTGCATGAGGACCAATTTCATTTGCAGTTGTGCAGTAACATTTCCTAAGGGCTTACCAAAGTCAAATGTTTAATGTTTTTGCATATCATAGGGACTCATTTGCATGCCATAGGGCGTTTAATACCATTGGAACGCTACCATTGTACCATTTTCCTCTTATGACAAATTTCTTTAAATCTTCGAAAAAGCATAACATACCTTCAGTGGGGTCCAAGACTTTTATTAACATCTATGCTGTACGGCGAAGTATGCAAAATATTCCACAATCACATATTCTTCTGTATTACTTCTGTGTATCTTAATAACAAACTGGCCGCTATAACAAAATCTATCAGGACTATTAATTCGACATTTTACTGAACACAAAGCAAGTGAAAACCCATGAAGGAAATGATTATTCAAAATAGTTGAGCAACAATCAGTAATGCCATGTGGAAAATGTGTACATCCTTGCTCGAATTATTTGCAGCTATAAAGGTCTGAAACACATTTGTAAAATTTATCAGATATCGCAAGTATCATTGATTGAAAACCTAGATAATTTTGTTAAATAAATTAAAATAATAGACCTAGCTAATATTTTTAAAAAAATTTCTGATAGATTCGTCTGTAGGATAAAGATGATTTTTGCAAGAAAATGGTGATGGATGTGATGATTTACTGTTTTTTTTATCCAGCATGTCAAGAAACGTAAAGTAGAACTAAGATTATGATAAACATAGTAGTATCACGGTTGTCTTTTGTTATTATGAAACAATTTGTATTTTTCAGAATATAATTTTAATATAATACGTGTAAATTATATAACAATTAAAAAACTTTTAATACAATGAATAATATAATAAATTACGCTTTTTTTTTTAGTTTTGATACTTTTCTTTCTATTCCTTTTTTTAACGTTTTTCAATCATGGTATCATGACTATAAATGTTAATTAATAAATAAACGAACTCTGAAATTTTTTTTAAGGAAAAGATACTTAATATCTCAATTAAACTGTATTTAAATATCAAAAAACAATTTATAATACATTAATTAATAATGCTTCTATACTTTTATCAAATATTTATTAAAAAATAAATTTTTTGGCGTAAATAGTTTCGTTCGTTTCATTTAAGCTTAAAGATTATTAAATCATAACTTTTTCATTTATGCATATCTTAAAAATGATCTGCACAGATAATGTATTAATGCTAATTTTAAAAAAAATAATATTATGTACACATTTCATTCTTTTTTATTCATTGAAATACGATTTAAAAATTTAGTTTTTTATGAAAATAAATTTTTGTTACATAATAATTATTAATGAATAATAAAAAAAAATTCAATAAACTTAAGGTTTTTTTCGAAATATCATGTTTCTCGAAATTGAATGTGATTGAAAAATATTAAAAAGAAACTTTTTTTTATTAGTATCAGTTTTTTCAATAGAAAAAGAAAAAGAAAAATAATAAGAATTACGTTTTTAAATGCCAAAAATATTATTTTTAAATTCTTTTAATAAAGACATAAACAGTCATTAGTGAAAAAATTATCCTGCTAATTTTTTCCAAAGTCCTGAACAATTATCGTAAATGAAAATTAATCGTGACTTCATTATTAAATAAATCCTTTCTTGTATTATTGATGTGAGTTAAGATTTCATTTTTATTCAATGGACATTTATTCATGTAAAGTAATTAAAATGCTGTATTCATGCGAGAATATACTAAGAAAATATCACTGAAGCAAAAACAATGCAGATTCAGGTCATTAATTTATGTCAATTTGTTCCACCTTTTTGAATTTCTGAAAAATTATTCCAACGTTCGGTTCGACGTTCTTACTTCTGCCTGAATCTCATTCAAAGCAAGCAATTCTTTATAAAACCACAAAAACACAATTAAAATAGACGTATGCTTTGCAATTGAATAGCCATTGGAATAAAGTACATTTTAGAAAAAAAAATGAATTCATTTAATAAATGTTTTAATTTCATAAAATGATGTACAGAACAGAAAAAAAAAAAAATAAAGATAAAAAATTCTAAATTAATTTGATTTACGTCAAAAACAGAAACTTGATTCTTTTAAATTTGATAAATGCGTAAACAGTGTCATTAATAAGATATTTTTTTGATACTTTATATGAATATATAAAGTAATGCTAATCATTTTAATTTGATACAAGTTTTATTTAATTTGTTTTTTGTTAAGACTTTGAAAAAAAGAAGCTTTATTCTTTTAATTTGCTTAATATGTAATTTAATCATCTAAGTGAAACTAAGATTTAATATAATTTATCTTTAAAGCAATTTCTTATATTACACAGAATCAATAAGGTTTTACACCACTGGAATTCCCGCTATAAATGGATACATTTAAATTTTAGTTTTTATATAATTAGTTTTATTTTTCGTTTCTTTTCATTTGATTCATAAAGTAAATTTAAATAACTAAACTAAATTCATCATATCTCATATACCTTTCATATCATATCTCATATATCTTTCATATCATATCTTGTATAGATATATCATATATCTTTCATATCATATATCATATATATCTTTCATATCATATGTCATATACATATCCATGCTTAATTACAATACGAACTGCACTGGCCAAACAGATATGAAAGGTATCAATGTCCAATTAATCTATTATTAATACCACCCAATTAAACAATTCCCAAAACAAATTGCCTCATCATCATGCCTTCGCGAACGCATGGCAGTCTGAACTATGTCTCCCCGAAATTGGAATGCATACTAAATTTTATTTGGATTTTTTGCTGTTATCCATATCAGCCAACGGGTAAAATATAATTTAACAAAATCAGAATTTAAAATTTATTTCTTGGAACACAGTGGTACATCCCACCATCCCCTTAGGAAGAACACGTCTGTCACATCTTCGAGACAATGAATCACTGATAATAAAAAAACTGCGAGGAAAGTAACTGCAAAATGAGCATGTAAAACAACGCTATGCATTACAGACAAAGCTTTTACAATAAAATTATAACACTGCAATGTATCTGCCTAACTAATTAATTACACAATAATTAAAGAACATAACAAATAAAATTAAACAAATAATACAAAATCTATCAAATCTGTTTAGTTATAGATAGATATATACAGTAAATTTATTTTTCTATAGGAGAAAAGATAAATGTTCACCTGTAGAAAAGAAAGTGCATATATATAATGATATATATATATATATATATGGGCTACATAAAAATACTCTCACTAAATTTGGCAAGAATCCTTGTTCTTATCTGTAGCCTCAAGAGTGCATCTGCATCACCACGTTTGCTACCTTATCAGATTTATCCCCATGGTAACGTCAACCTCCTACATCTTTTTTGGTGACTGTTCCAATTCTTCTCCTGAAAGGCTTTCTTGATTTTAAGTCGTCGACATTTGAAGTTGTGATTTTGGAGAAAACTTTTATTAACAGATTCATATTATCAAATTCCATGAATGCAAAACTCATTTCCTTTCTGTTGTCTTGTCTACATCGACATTTACTTTGACATTGGTGCCATATGTACAGAAATATCCATGAATATCATCTTCGCTTAAGTCATCTTGCAATCCCTGCACATACAGTTTATTGACTTAAAACCCAATTTCGGGTTTATCTAAATCTTTACGAGTTACAGCACCTTTTTAATTAACATTGCGGCTATCAATTTTTGTGGCCTTGCAGCCTGGGCACTGTCAATCATATAAGCTTGCTTGGTGATAGAGTCAAATCCTGAGGATTTTCTAATACTTTAGCTTGTATACAGTCATCTATCTCGTCCCATTTTTCCATATTGATTTTTTAAAGAATCTTCTGTTGACTTATAGTATTTCACATTACCAATGAAATGTTTGAGAAATCGTTTGGTTTCCCTATTTCCCGGTTCTTTTTTCCTGTTCAGGAGTTTATATATTTTCTCTTTCAATTTCTTGTTCTCGACTGAGTTTGTTGTGGGCGACTGAGTAAATGAGCATTTAATTAAATAATTTTAATAATATTGCACTAACCACAAGAGAGCTACCCTGATGTTTGTCATTTTCATACGTAAACCAACTCTTCCTCGCCAAACGCAGATACTATCTTGAATCTTCCTTCACATTCTTTTGAACATATATTCTCATTCCTTCACATTTTTTTTGAACAAAAATCAAACAAATCATGCCTAATAACAAAGATTCCAGCAGTCATACTCACAATTCCTTCGATAATCCTATTCCTAGCTTTAATCTATATTTGTAAGGGGTTTATTTGTAAATACGTGCAAAAACGTACGTTTACATCTGGTCATTAGTGACTTGTTTTTGTTTTCTGTCCAGATGATTGTCTCTCGTTGATACTTCCCCTTTCATCTGATTCAGTCCTGTTGTTGTTGGAATTTATGCCACCCGAGGGCAACGAGAACACAAATGTTGTGTTGATCTGCATTTGTAACATTTCAAAGATCTTGGTCGTTCCGATTTCCACTGTATGCCATAGATTAAGAATTGGCTAATAATAATTTCTTTCAAACTTTTCAAATATATCATTTGACTTTGAAATAGAGTATATAACTTATTTCCGCGCTTCATCTTTGTGAGGCATCTCTGATAATAAAATAATAATTATCCAGCTGTCGTCTAATTGGACACCTTCATCTTGAGTTCGTCTATAACCATCGTATGTTAATGAATCAAAATCAATCACATGTACGCCATTCAACCATTCCTCCAAATAAGTCTTTAATTCAAACGCAAGGTCTTTGCATAGTGCTTCCTGGTACTATATCTAAAATATTTCAGCAATAACTTGTTCATGTAGTCGTAGCTATAAGATGAACTTTGTCCGATGGAAAAATCTGTAATAACTGAGTAACCCAATAAGTTTTATTTAACTCCAACCTTATAGTTTGACTTTCAAAGATCACCAAGTAAGTACTGATATCATCTGCTCTTGGATCAAATTTTGCAGGATCTGTTGCAAACTGAAAGGAACTATTTCTTCACTGATTACTGGAGTAGATCAGAATTTCGAAGCGTGATTTCGATTTCGTGATTTTCGTGAATTTCGATTTTCATAATTCTCTTCCTTTCTTCTTACACTTTCCACTTTCTACTTTTTTGAATATAACTATCTATAAAAGTTCTTTCCCTATCTCTTCTTCGCATGCCTTCCCCTTCACAATTAAATCTTTAAGTTTTATTATTTCAACTGTTCTACAATCTCATTTCTCAATTCCTGAGTTAACTCTTAGAGACTCTTCTTGACATATTTGATTTATAATGCCATCACTAAATACATTACTCAAACCAGTTTAACTTTTACTAACATTATTATGCAAATAACATTAAAATTCGAATTAAAAATTGAATCTCTCCTGTACTTCAAACAGCTACAAATCGCAAATTTTCTTATTCCTTTAACAATCAATCCTATTATGTACCGATCCTACCAACGACTCCAGTAAAGAAAACTTTATGGCATAAATCAATGGGCATAAATAATAAAAAATAAAATTTGCATACTTCCATAAAAAAAACTTAATATAAACATCAAAATTCAATGTCATATATATTCATGCTTGTTTAAATATGACTACACAAGCCAAACATCAGGGATTAAAAGTTTTTAATCTATCATACCATTCTCAAATCGAATTGCTGCATCAATATGCTTTCTCGATCACACAGCTGTTTTACCTCTCTCCTTGAAATCCGAACGGATACTAAAGTTATGGTTAATTTTTTGTTGTTCTCGACTTTTTTAAACTACCAAGAGGTAAAAGCAAATCTAACAAAATCATAATTTCAAATTCATTTGATTATGCATCGAAACTGTACAATGCCTAATTTATAAATTGTTATTTTTTTTATTAAAAGAAAACTAAACAATTTCTGTAATTTGTGTTTACTTAATCTTACATCTACATACATCATCTTTAATACATCTTTTGAAAGTGTTAAAATGTATAAATAATAATGAAAAAAAACCCACAGAAAAACCGAAAAAACCTGTAAATATATTAAATATGTTTGTAAAACATACTAAAATAAAGGTACGTAATAATTTAATAAAATCTCCATTTATATTAAACAGAATGAAGTATAAAACAATACGAAAGTATTAAAACCCCAAAGTAAACAAAAGATTGTTCCACATCATAAATATTAAAGGAAAAAAATATCAATGCAAAGAGTTTATTTAATACATCTTTATGTTCAGCTTATCTTTACAAATGAGTAAAAAATAAACACTCAACTAAAGTAAATAACTTTAGAGCCTTTTGAAGGGGTTAAGTCAATAACATCTTAAAAGAATGATTATGTTTACTGAAAAATTCTTACAGAAACAAAACAGTTTTTTTATACAAGAAATAATAAATTCTTTGGTAGAAAATAATTCGTTTTCATTGTATTAATTCTCATGATGCCTGAAATAGTCTTTACATAAAATCTTCAGAAACTAGGTTACGAGATTGCTTTAAGTAGATATTCTGGAATCCAAGAATATCACAATAAAAGAATGCGATTATGTTTGGCATATCCTTTTTGCTCGGGGAGAAAAAAAAAGAACGATATCACTAACTTTTTCAACGAGGCCATGATTCTCGGAGATATATCTTATGATATTAAGTGAGATCAAATTTTCTCAGAGAGTATTTCACCGAGTCTGCCCGCATTTATTCTTATTTATTACAGTGATTTATTGCAACATAATTTATTAAGATTTATTCATTTGTTTATTATATGATTTTCCCAGTTCCCCAGAAGTTTCTTCTTTGTAAAAAGAAACTGCAGAAGTTTTGATTTCTATTTGAAAAAATTTTTTTCTTATTTCTTTGACAAAATTCTAATAGCAATTTGAAGTTGGTAAAATATTTATATTTATATTTAAATTCTGTCAATAAAAGTTGGACATTGATTAATGGTAGAAAATGAGCTATAATTTGGAGCTAACATGTCAAAAGAATGCATCACAGAAATTCGGAGAGGGATAAGTTTTTAAATAACATATTAAAGATATTTTGCAATGAATGTTTGTTTGAGTTTGTTTCGATATTTTTTTTTTTCTTTTGAAATCAGATTTAACAAGTATAAAAAAAAAAAATTGTTTAAAGTCAATTCCTACTTTTTTTTCATTTTATTGCAGAAAGTCCTTTATAAATAATTTTCATTCATTTTTTTAATTTATCTGGCGCCATCTATTGGTAGATATATGCAACTTAAATCTAAAAAAAAACTAAAATTAATTCATTTAATTTAATTATTGAATTATTATTTGAAAAAACTGTATTAACATCAAGTGTCATCCACTACAAGTTAAAAAAAATGTATTTGAACTTGAGAGAATGCATAAAAAGTATCTTATGAACGATTGGAAATTTTAACAAGATATATATAGGGAGAGTGTGAGCTAATATAAGGAATTGAAAAAATATATATAGTATTATTTTTATGTATCTGTACGCTTTTAAGATAATACTGCAATTTTCATTTTTCTCTTAACTATACATGGCAAAAGTAAAAATAGTAATAATAAAATAAAACCAATAAGAACGAATTTTATAGGATGGATAAGCACAGTTAAGAAAGAAACTTTTGTTTTTCAATTTTAATACATCAATTTAACCAGACATTCTACTTATTTTAGGAATTAATTTTAATTAAAATAAGGCTAGATTTAATTTTTAAATGCCCAAAGAATTTTTAAGTATTCCAAACCTAAATTTTATTATCCCAAATAAATAAAAGTAACATAATATATAATTAATTTTTTCGAAAACATCATTAAATTTCATAGAATTTATTTTTATTCTAAGGAATAAATAATTTCAAAATATTTTAATTGCCTACATTATAAATAATATTAGCTACATTATACATGCATACTTTTACATACATCATATTTACATACTTTTAGTTGCTAGAAAGTACAAGCAACTATTCTTTTGTTTTAAAATTGTATTTGTAAGCCCTCACAGGCAATGACTTCAAAAATTTCGAGTTTTAGAGTAGTTCCTTTATAAATGGTTTCATTTTCTCTTTTGTCTAATTCTGTTATATGTAGTATTTTAATCAACATTTGGATATATTGACATAAAGCAGAGTTAGCGTGCATAGGTCTCAAATTAAAGTAAAGTTATGTTAAACTCTTTTAAACATGAAAATGTCCTGATGGCCGAGTGACTGGCTCTTGGTGTTACAGGTTTTGGGTTCAAAGCTCCGCAGTGACAGAGGTGTTTCTAGTAATTCGGAATTCGTTTTAGTCAGGCCAAAAATAAACGAAAAGAGAATCGTTTTTATATTAAATGGCATGAGTAATATAATATTATATTACACCCTACTTTGTTATTTTGATTTTAAAACTTAATTTCTATAAATATTCTCTTCTTTTTACACAACAAACATAGGAAATTCAAACCTCTATAAAGTTACTTAAACGCTTTTAAGCATAAAAATGGCCTGATGGCCGAGAGACTGGCGTTGCTCTGCCAAAAGGTACTGCAAGGTGCCATAAGTTTCAAGTCCCGGTGGGGCCATGGATGTTTGTAGTAGTTTGGAATCTACTTTAAGCCGTAGGTCCCTGTCATATGAGTGTAGAACGTATGTTTGACAACCCTACCCCGTAAAAAGTCAGCGTCATGGAGCCAAGTCAGACTTCTACATACAGGTGCTAACTCACAACAGATGCTGCCTCCTCCTTTTCACTCACATCCTAATGGCCAATTGGCTAGCGCTCTGGCCTTTGGTACCACAGGCCTCAGATTCGAATCCTGGCGGTGTCATGGATGTTTGTTAGTGGTTCGGAATCCACTTTTCAAACTGTAGGTCCCGGTCTAATTAGCCCAAAGTGTGTACAAAATGACCGTAGAGCGGCAAACTAAACCGAACTTTCCCCCCTTCTTTCGCTCCTTCCATGAGAACATGCGGATTCAGGGATCGGCTTACTACTGTGACCCAAAAATTAAGACAAATTTGAGCTGGCGCATTCAGTGTTTTCGTTACAAATCGATATTTGACACATTTGAGACCCAAAATGGAATTGACCGATCCGTTTCAAATTCCAACATCCTCAGCAGGTCTCTAATTGCAAATCGATGGTTTGCAAGCACCAAATCTTTAATTTTTTTGGACGTGAGCTTCGTCGGCTGAGGTTGATGGTCGTTCAGAAGGCTCTTCGTCTTCAAAGCGTTTTCTGCCTTCTTTGATCTGTTTATATCGCTTGTAAACATTTCTCTCCGCTATAAGAATGCTCATTAAATGCCTTCTGCAACATTCTATACGTTTCCGCAAAAAAAAAAAAAAAAAAAATTACTGCATGTTCTTTGCTCAATTAATTCACACATTTCAAAAGTCAAAATCAGTTTTAGCGTCTCACAAAGCCTAGCAAGGTCACAAACAATAATGAATATTTTGACGTGAAATTTCACACCGATGCCAAGTACAGTGCCAACAACCTAAAAAAGAAAAGAAATTGAAATTCCATAAGCCCCGAAAATTTTAATTTGAAATTTGGTCTTGCTTTTTGGAAACAGTAGTATTCTTTTACTGAGCCTCGACTAGCCACATATTTCATCAATGTAGGCGAAGAACATTCCCCCGATAACAAATATTTCTTGACACTAGATTATATCTATATATATATATACATTTGAAATTTAATAGTATAAAATTCAATTTATTATATCAAAAGTTTTATAAAAAATAAAGAGTCTTTTATATTTTGACACGAGTATTTTTATTGAGTGCCAGCAACTTAAGAAAGAAAATAAAAGGGAATTCCATAAGCATCGGGAATTTTAAATTGAAAATTGTTCTTACTTTTTGGACACACGATAGCAGTAGTAGATGTTTCTGCATACCAAGTGTGATAAGAAATAACAAACATTAAAAGTACTATTAACAAATATTGGAATATGTTTAACATATGTGAGATACATCGCAACCATTCGCGATAGAAAATGTTTGAGATTAAGCCAGGTTTTCCGATACGATGAGAGAAAATGTCAATTTTTATCCAGGAGATTTGAAATATGTTAAATAACTGACATTTGCTTAAGATGGAATTAATAAATCAATGTCGAAAACTATTAATGCAAATAAAATCCGAAGACATAAAATCTAATAACATACCTGAGTTAGATAGCAGCTTATCAGCGAGTTTGTTTGGCACGAAGCCTGTATTACGTAAAATTTAAAACTGGCAATATGATATGAGATTAAAAATCAATGATCTTGAAAGGAGTTGCAACTTTAAGAAGAGCCAATTATCGATCCGATAAACATGAAACTTAGTTTGAAGAGACCGAGTGAGTCAATATCTTGACTAAAATATCTATTTTGGCATATCCAACAATAGTTCTTAAAATTCCGTGCTGGAGTAGTAAGTTCTCAATTCTTTGAAGATGAGTTTAAGATTAATTTCAAGGGTGTATGCATTGATCCGTATGGAAATGTAACTAATAACCTGGAGGTTGATTCAAAATTTATAAATTGAATCTCATAGTAAATATGGTGGGATAAATGTGATACAAAATCGCAATCTATATTATATTAAAACTGAGAAGGTCAAAAAGGCTTTGAGAAAGATTATGAAGTCTTTTATCATATAAGCAGAAAATACTTAATTCTTTTGAAATGTATAATTTTTAAAATATTCCTTTATTTATTCAAGTGTAGAATTAAATGCATATTATTTAATAAAATATGATTTTTCATTACATAAATGTTTACTTATTTGTGAAAAAAGAATGAATATTTTTAAATTTAAAAACAAAACATATTTTTAATATTTCTATGACATTTCATTCATGTGTTGTGATGGTGTTTAGTCCATTGAAACCTTAAGAAACTCATACATTTGAACTTAAATACTTTGTAAACTTTATTGCAGTTATTTTGTTTAAGCTTTTGATAGCAATTTCCATTAAATTTTGCTATAGAGCTTTGCTGCTTTATATATATATATTGTAGCATTTCTTTCTCACGGGAAGAGTTAAGCATTTTATTCCCATGAGAGAGGAATGTATGTTATTTAACAAGTATATAATAACTACCCATCACCCAAATTTGCCAGTTAGTGAAATTTGACAGTTATTTTAGTTTGACAAATAGTGTTTTGTACTAATGAGACCAACCTGTCACTCAAATACGATAGCAGATATTAGGTATCATGTATAATGAGACTCATAAAATTATCGAATGTATGTGCGACCTTCACAGGTCGAATTAATTACAGATTGAATATGGAACACACCAAGAGTTGTTCCATCGTTTTTTTTTTTTTGGTTTTTTTATTTCTTTGTATAATAATCCAGAGTTCTCTATTTGTATATAGTGCTTGTAAATAAAACTTAAAATGTTCTCATGATCCTTAAAGTTGGCCTCTTCTTGAAGCCATTATAGGTCTAGTATAGTCCGAGACTTTGCAATATATATATATATATATATATATATATATATATATATATATATATATATATATATATATATATATTGAGAGATAGAAAGTGAAGAACAAATTCCATAAAAAATGAAAAAAACTTAATGAAGGAGGAGTGGGCAATGAACTGTCAACATCATAACAAAACATTAAAATACAATCATTAAAAATTATACATAACAATGATTTAAAAAAAATATGTTTATAGTAATTTATTTTCATCTATTAGATGATTGGATTTAAATCAAAATATATCTAGCAACGAATTCTATATAAACTTATATCCAAAAATTGAAAAAGAAATCAGGAAATAAATTGGGGAAAAATTATTAGTTGACAAAATTAGAGAACTTCTATTATATATTATTTTAATATAACTACATATTAACGTTAAGAAAAATTATAAAATAAATTACTTCAAAAAAATAGATGTACTTGCTAAACAAAAATATTTTGTTATTTCAAAAAGACTTTAAAAATCCAAAAAAATATATTCGTAACATTAATTACTTATTTAGGAAAATAATTAATCCAAACTATTATTACATAAATTTCATCTTCTGAAAAATTTTTTTTCCGGATTCATTCAGCTTACATTGCTTATGGCAAAAACCCCTCATGAAAAAACAAGCTATGAAGCACGGGAGTTAAAAAAAAAAAATTCCCGCTCTCCCGTTTCCATAAAGAAAGTTCCGCGTCCGCAAATGCTTTCGGAATTGCTTTCAGCTTATTTTTTTATGGCAGTCAAAAGAAGGTTTAACATCGCTTTAAGTTATTTTTCAGTAAATTGGAAAATATTCTGAAGTGGGTATACAAGTAAAAAGGGATCATATACCACTCTTTGCATCCTCAAAGAAATGAATTCGTGCCCTGATGCGATTTTTCATGTTTTTCAAATTCGTTCTTGTCACTTCCCCTTGAATCAACTTCAAAGCTATAAAATTTTTTTAACGTGGTGGGTTGAGTGTTATTTTTTGTTTTTTTCCTCAATGTCGTTTTTAGTTTTAATATTGAGTGGAATGACTGTAAATCTGCGAAGTACTTCCATCGCTTGAAAGATTTGGAACTATAAAGTAAAATTTAGAAAAGAAATCTGACTTTCTAAGGCATAAATAAATTACTTTTTAGAATCATGATATATTTTTTTTAAATTCTCCTATAAAGTATTTTCTTCTCAAATTTTTAAATTGTTGTTAAGCTATTATATGTATCTTTTTTTGTTCTCTTTGTGTTTTATATAAACTGCTGAGTATCTTACAGTCAATTAATTGCTACTGATGCCTTCTTGCATGATTTTATATATTTTTTTAAATGGATCTAAAATATAAGGGGGGTATATGATTTATTTGATGTTTAATAAGCTACATACTTCTGAAATCTTATAAGCGTAACTATATACTAAAATATATGTACAATATGATGTTATATGTATAAATATATGAAATGTGTGTGTTATAGGTCTAGTACAATCCGAGCTGTTACAATATATATGAATATATATATTAAATATATATATATATATATATTGAAAGAGAGAGAGAGAGAGTGAATAACAAATTCCATAAAAAATTAAAGAACACAAGTTAATCAAAGAGGAGTGAGCAATGAACTTACAACAATGAATTGTCAATCATAAAAAATTATACATAACATTGGTTTTAAAAAAATTTATTTATAGAAATTTATTTTTATCTATTAGCTGACTGGATTTAAATCAAAATATATCTAGCAACGACTTCTATATAAGTTGTTTCCAAAAATCAGAAAGAAATTAGTAAATAAATTTTGTGCAAAACAATTTACTTAGTTAGTTAAAAAATTTAGACAATTTTCTATTAAATATTATTTTAATATAACTACATATTAAAGTTACAAAAAAAAAATTATAAAATAAATTACTTAAAAAAAAAATAGATAGACTTGTTATTGTTGTATTTTGTTATTTCAAAAAGACTTTAAAAATTCAAAACAAAATATTCGTAACATTAATTACTTATTTAGGAAAGGAATTTAATCCAAACTATTATTACATAAATTTCATCTTTTGAAAATATTTTTTCTGGATTCATTCAGCTTACATTGCTTATGGCAAAAACCCCTGCATGGAAAAACAAGCTATGAAGCACAGGGGTTAAAAAAAAAATTCCCGTTCTCCCGTTTCCATAAAGAAAGTTCCGCGTCCGCAAATGCTTTCGGAATTGCTTTCAGCTTATTTTTTTATGGCAGTCAAAAGAAGGTTTAACATCGCTTTAAGTTATTTTTCAGTAAATTGGAAAATATTCTGAAGTGGGTATACAAGTAAAAAGGAATCATATACCACTCTTTGCATCCTCAAAGAAATGAATTCGTGCCCTGATGCGATTTTTCATGTTTTTCAAATTCGTTCTTGTCACTTCCCCTTGAATCAACTTCAAAGCTATAAAATTTTTTTAACGTGGTTGGTTGAGTGTTTTTATTTTCTTTTTTTCAATGTCGTTTTTAGTTTTAATATTGAGTGGCAATGACTGTAAATCTGTGTACGTACTTCCATCGCTTGATAGATTTGGAACTATAAAGTAAAATTTAGAAAAAGAAATCTGACTTTCAAAAGCATAAATAAATTACTTTTTAAAATCATGATATATTTTTTTTAAATTCTCCTATAAAGTATTTTTCTCTCAAATTTTTAAATCGTTTATTTACGTTATTAAGCTATTATATGTATCTTTTTTCTCTCTTTGTGTTTCTAACCTGCTGAATATCTGACAGTCATTGAATTGCTACTGATGTCTTCTTGCATGAGTTTTTTAAAAGGGTCTAAAATACAAGGGGATATAGGATAGATTTGATGTTTAATAAGCTACATAATTTCAGAAATCTTATAAATATAATTATTTGCTAAAAACATATGTGCAAGATGTTCGTAAATAGTTTTACCACAATAAGTAGCGTCATAATAACCATCAAGAATGACTGACCAAATTCCATCCAATCATGACTGGTATGCCGCCAAGTACCCTGGATTGTTCTTGTAGTGCACTGGCCCAGATTTGCTCAGAGTGCTTTATCTAGGCTTAGGACTGGCCACATAAGGAGTTTAACCTTCAATGGAAATGTGAAGATTTATGTCTATTGCTATTGCTCAGCGATCGCTTCTCCCTCGCATATCATTGATTGTATTGGTGCCTCTGTGAGGCAGATGTTGAAAGAAGGAGAGATTGCTTTGGATTTATTAATGCGACATGGTCTTTTGGGTCTGGTTTAGGGGCCTAAGCCAGGAATATAAGCAACAGACAAATAATATTTACTAATGAAAATGGGATCGTATTGTACTCATGTCAGTATAACCTAAAGTTAGATAACCAAATTCAACATTTAACAATAAAGAAAAACGAATTAATGAAATCGTAAATTCCATAGTCACATTCAGATCAGAAAAAACTCACACAAAGTTATTTAAAACAATTCACACTGACGAAAGAATAGTCACTTCTCATAGACTTGATATGTCGTATACACCCTTTCCACAACGACAACGATTTTCAGCCAATAGTTTTGATAATAATTTCATGTACCATCTTAATAATGTAAAGCGTTTAAGACTTTCGATTACATTTTATTTTCTTTGCTTTCTTTCTTGTTTGTTTTTCTATTGAACCTTGATAAGCTAATAAGATGCTACTGTCAATGATATTCCTTTTCATCAGAAATTCAAATTAGATAAATTCTAGATGAGTTGTTATGGTGTTATGCTAACTTCTTCCGCACAAAGGAAATGAAATTGAAAGTGTTAACTTGCGATCCCCGCAAAATGTTGGAAATTATTTGAAGTTACTTTAATGGGACACCAAGACTGGAAAACGATCCTGGATTCCATAGTAAATTTTGCTCCTGATGGGTGCCATAACTTTTTTTAAGTTGCAAAATTATTATTCTTTATTTGTTCAACAACCCCATGGTAGGCCAAAAACGTCTGTTTTGAGACACAGTGTATTTTCTTTTTATGATGTAGGGTTGTCAGCCTTACAGTCATATTAAACTGGGCCTATGGTTTAAAGTGGATTCCGAACCGCTACAAACATCCATGGCACCGCTGGAACTCGAACCCGAAACCCGTAGTACTGGCTGCCAGAGAGCTAGTCACTTGGCCATCAAGTCCTATGTTATGACATTGATTAATAAAAATGCCCGTTTAAATTAAAAATGAATGAATAAGAAGATACATTTC